>VXAV01011495.1:536633-558535 GCA_013399715.1 Alectura lathami
TGATGGCTCATGTTAGAAGGAAATAAAACAGTTAAAGAATGAATAAGAAGTTATTCTGAAATGCCTCACTGTGGTTTGCTAAGTATTTTTCTCATGTGACAGATCACGCTTTCATCTTACTTTCTAGCTTGTGGGTCTAAATTTCACAGTGTGGGTGACACAGCTGTGGATCTACCACTGTTGTCTCTTCTCTCTTCTCTCTGGTCTTACCAGAGGGGCATGAGGACCACAGCCAGATCCTTCCTCTCAGCAAGAACTTCATCTTTTCTTACCCGCAGATTACTTCTGAGCCTGTAGACACAACCCCTGTATTGAAAAGATTCATGCCTGGAGTAGATAAATATTTGAAAAAAAGAGCAAAGAATGACCATGCAATTGCCCAGATGGTGAGTCAAGAGCACAAAGATTTCTCAGAAATGGGAAGCAGAATCTTGCAAATTGACATCTTTACAGAAACAGAATAACATGTAAATAAATATCTTCTTCTGCAGAGATACCTCCAGCAAGTACCCAAATCCTGCTTTTTGGAGGGTGAGCACTTAGATCCAGAGGTGACCAACTAGCATACATGCTAACAGTGACCAGAGACAAAAATCCTACTCTGTTAAAAACTTATTTGATGTTAAACGTACTTAAATCCTGCCCAGGTAGATCCCCTATACAAACATTACCAACAGGGAAACAGGCTTGCCCACCTGTCTAAAAGAGACAGGAGAGGCTGAATTCTTCTCCTTAGGAGATTACAGGTCTTTCTGGAGGAATGTAAAAAACAACAAGCTAGACACTGACGGAACGTCATCCACGAAACTGCAGCTTCCCATTGCAGCTAGGCACAGCCTTGATACACCAGAAAATTAATATGTTGCTTAACACCAAAGAGGTCTGACAGGTGTGTTTACCTAAAGGCTCAAAAGATCAAAGGATGTAGAGCATCATAGTTACAAGCTCAATGCTGAAAGGGTTGGCTTGTGGAAATTTCACAACTCTCTCAAGTTTTACATCCCTTCAAAACCTGTTTCTGAGCCTTTTCAAAGTTCCTCTGAACATTCGCGCTGCTCACACAAATGCCCAGTCTGCCTTCCTGCTCTTGCTTACTCCTGAGACTAGTTGCTATTTTTAGTCAATGGGACTCAAGGTCCAGTTGTACATTACATAAAATGCATTTCCTTTAATTTATTTGGAATCTGCTCATATTTAATCTCTGACTGCCCCCTTGCTCCTGTATTGTGAGAGAGGTAACAAAAGCAACAAATCCAACTGCTCTTAATTCTTAAATATGTTGTCTATTTTTATGCATTCCCTTTCACTTGAGTACTCCCAAATGAAAAAACTTGAATCTTTTCACTCTCGCTGGAAGCTTGGATCCAATGAAGGGAGCAGGAGCAGGCCCTTCTACTCTTTTTGTGCTAGTGGGAGTAACTAGGAAGGCCTTACTACCTCTGCATTCAGAAAGGGATAGACACATCATGTCTGGGTGGAACACCTAAAGGCATGGAGATCAAACTCTGGACTAAGTATGTTCCAGAGAAAACGAGGGTTTTTTTCATGCAGTAGCCTGAGGCATCATTAGAAAATCATTTTCTTGTAGAATTCTTTGTTCTCAGGTTGAGGAAGATGGTGAGTAAATCCAACTATCAGGTACTTTCCTGGGTGACTCCACCTTTGTGCTGTCAGTCACTAATAAAAGCAGCTCCTATCTTAGATGTAAGTGGGTGAAACATGAGCAATTTATTTAGTCACCTTCAGATACTTCTAAATCCAATGCTGCCTTCTTTCCTTTCAAGTTAGAAACCTCATTGCTCTTCTAAAGAATTGCTGACAAGTATTGCAGAGCACAAACCAATATATTTCAAATAGATTTCTTTAGCCATTGTTAGATTTCAATGATACCATTTCAAATCCAAGAAATGTATGTGTTTCCTACAGTGATTACACTGTGATGATGGGCTAAAGAGAATAAATGTTTTGTTCTGGTGCAAGCAGAGACTCAGATTTCAAGTGTCATTGCTTGTTCTGTACTTTTCACAGCAAAAATTGATTTCATATATTACAGTTATGAACTTACTGAAGAACTGAAATAAGAACCATAAATGGGTTGCATGACATGATATAAAGCTTACGGCACACGAGAGTCCTCATCTCCAAAGTTTTAGCAGGCAATGGTACTAAATATCTTGTTATTGTAATGCATGCATTTGAAGTGTCACAGGTTACAAATACCGGAGCACTAAATTATGAGGGCTGTTTTAACTTTGTACCCAGGGCCACTTCATCTCTTTGAGCAATATCAGTGCCTTTGGGAGGCCTCAGATATCCTTTTATAATGTAGACACCGTGCTCTTCTCAAACAAAAAACCTTCAGGTTTATAAAACAGTTTCCTTTTGAACAGACATCAAACACAGAGCTTTGTGTCCATAAGGACTTCTCATGAAGAAATTTCACACACCCAGGCGGAAGGGAAGTGACGGGAGATGTCCATGTGCTCTCTGTGCCAGATCACATTCACTTTCATTCACACTGGCGCAAGTGGCTGCAGTTCTGCACCAATGGCTTCAGCTGAACCTAGAAGCAACTCATCTACTTCTGAAGCTGTATAGGCCGAAATAGAGGGTTTTCTCATACAGAAGTGCAGATGAGCTGAATGCATCTACATCTGGGTCCGCAGTCAGCGGCCAAAATGACAGGGTTCAGGCAGCAAATATCTCTCTAACAGATATAGAAGAGGATGTTGCTGCCCCAGCAAGAAGAAAGTTGTGTCAATTGCAAAAAATAGAAGTTGGGATTGACTAATGTGAGGCCATGAGGTATAAAAACTAGTCTGGCTGTGATAGACTTAGGATAAACCACCTGCTGTGAAAATCCAAGCCAGTGGCCCAAGTACTGAGTGTGCGTATTTATGGTATCCAAAATATGCAGACTAAATAGCTTAGAAAAGGCTCAGATGTTCCTAGAAACCATGAATCCCTGCAGGACAAGCGTGCCATGAAGCAGCCTGCCCCTGCACTGCTGCGAGGTGTGCTCACCACCCCAGTCACATGCAATGCCAGCTTCTAACATCACGCCAAGGTGGGCACTTATCCGCTGTGCGCCCTGGTTGTCCCTGGGCTGGTCCCTTTGGGAAATGGCTGCTTTCAGCAGCTCTGGTGCAGCCCCATGTATGCAACCCCCTTGCATGCAGCAAGGAGGGGATGAGGACAGAGGGGACCTGCTCTTCGCAGCCCACAGAGGATCCAGCTGGGCCTGGTGCTGGTCAAAGCTACGTCTAAAGACCAGATGACAACCAGGGGCTTCTCCTCAGAGATGAGAAGAAGGAAAAGAAGACCAGTAGCATTATAGTTCTATAGATTAGAAAGTTATGTTATAAACAGAAGCTGAAAAGGCTGTAAACAGTGAAATTGGTAAAATATCACTTCAGTTTAGCTCAGTGTTGTTTTTTATTGAAAACTTGTGTGCTATAAACACTAAATCTCCAGCACAGCATGAAAGAGAAGAACATGACACACCGGGAAAGAAGGAGCGCTGAAGAATGATTGATGTAGCAATGCCTTATGGCAATGCCTTCAGTGGAAAGCCGGACTGAGAAAACATATATGCATAAGAATTAGGTGTAGCATTAAACCCTGTAGGGCTCCATAATGAATACAGAAAACAGACTTATCCAGAGGGGATGTGAAAGGCAGGAGAAATAAGCTCTGTTAAGGACTTTCATAAAATTCAAGACCCCAGCCCCCACCAAAACCTTGCCTTACTCCTGGCAAAGAGAAGTAAACACACTTTGATCAGTCCTACAAGGAGCTACTGAACCTGCCCCTGTCGATTTGTGTCTCACAGTTGAATTGTGTCTATTAAAGGACGAGCTTGTGCTAAAGCAAACCCTTGATAATGTATCTCTCTTCTGCGTGGTTTGACTGAAGTTTACAGGAACATACAGCATTATGTGGATCACTGCAGCTCTAGTCCAGAGTAGTCAGTGGATTCTACAGCTGTTTGGGATGTGTAGTCAGGAAGTAGCCTGCCCTTGCCTTGCCTCCCCAGGAAACTAGCTAAAACCAGACCCTTCTCTCATCTGCTTAGTAAAGGAAAGCATCCAAGAGAAATGTGGACAAATATTTTGCAGAACTGCTGCCCACTTCTTTTTTAAATAATTGCTTCATTAAGTGAAATTGGAACAACCTCAGAGATCAACACATAGTTCAGATTTCATGAATAGCTGAGCATGAAAAGCCAGGAAGGAAAACAGTCCAAAAAGACTGTAGGTGGTCAAGAACATCTGCTAAGACACTTGAATGGGATCAGACTGTGAAAAGCCACCAAGAAAAACAAAGTGAGAGACTAGCGCTGCAATGGCAATGAGACACACAGCTTTCCCCTTCTGCCTCTGGGCTCCCAAGGAGGAAATGCCAAGCGGTGATGGTCTCTGGAGGAGCTGTACAATGAACACCACTTTGCTGGGCTGACTTTGACGGCCCTGAGAAGCCACCCTGGAGCCAGCGATGGCCCAAAGACACCCTGGTGACTGTCACCCACAGTGGCCCAGATGGCAGACCGCGAGGACCTCGCTCCCCGTGGAAATAACCGTTGTTCTTGGCGGCTGTGTCGCAAAGTATGTCTGTGCCAATGGCCAAGGCTGGGGCTGTAGCTCAGTGGATATGCCCTGCGCTTAATGGTTATGAGGAGTTTCAATGGTATCACAGTGTTAGTGTCCAGCACCTCATGTATGGGCCAGCAAAATCTAAGCTAAAAATCATCTAAGGTATTTTGTAAGCACTGAAATTTACAGATGTAACATTTTCTTACAAAAATATCCCAGGTCTTAAAGATAGACTGCCGTGAATCTGTCCAGGAGCCATGTATTTGAATTAAAGTGACAAATCAAGTTCAGTCAACTGGTTTTAACTCAATTTCACAGCTCTATATATATGTGCTCCTAATACAAAAGATCAGAAATAGCAAACAGACTTAGCAGGCAAGTCTTATTTCCATCATACTTAATAGTACTAAATCTTTTCAATAAACATAAACAGAAAGAATATAAGGGGCAGATAATTATTCCACAATAATAACAATCTCTAGTTATCCAGTCCTCTGATGACCCAAAATGAAAATAAATGCATCGAGCTGGGTGTGTTACTGATGTTGATTTTTTGTCACTTTTCCTCTAGTAATCTTGTAACACTTATTTGATTTGTGGTTTACAACCTAGATAAAAGCAGACCAGTATCCTGAAATACAGACTTATAGATGTCAAAATATGAGAAAATTTGCTTCTGCACTATTGGACTATTTATCTTATTTATGGCTAGTCTTATTACATAAGATCTATGTGCTGTGCATTTATAAACCACATTATCAGCTTCATTTACTTTCAATCAAATTCAAGCCCTAGCAAGTATTTATCAAGATAAGATGAATGACATCACCTATTCTGCCATAAGGTGTTTCACAACTCATACCTGGCTAGACAATGTTTATTCCTCAACCTCTCCCGTAATTACAGATATTGCTTAAGTAACTCATGTGTGCTTGTGCTCTGAAGCACACCATGTAAACACACCTTGGAAAATCGACTTAACACCTGTGGGGGGATGATATCATACTTCCTTGGTGGTATTACCATAAACCCTCGGTTCACATTTGCTTGTAATACGAGACACGGGAAACACATGCTGCGTGTGGCTAGAAGATAAAACGGCACATCTCATTTTTTAACCATTTTGACTTGTCACGGCATAGCCAGTTTTTTGTTGTGTTTCTTTAGTGTAACGTTCTTTGCAATGATTCTTGCCTTCATTCTCATCCACAGTCTTTTCAAGATGCAGTTCTCATTGCAGCATTTGCCTCTCATGCTAGAAGGCATGGGCATTGTTATAAAAGAAAATTTTAGTGAAAATAAAGGGATTGCTTACATACACCATGGAAAAACTGATCTACTGTCAACACGGAGGTTTAGCCTGAATCCTTTCATCTTCTCTGAAGATGGTCCAAGTCAGAAGAAATGCTACTGGGTGTGCTAAGCCAGAGAAGGTCTGTGAGGAGTGAACACACAAAGAACCCTACTGGGATACAGAAATGCCTTGTAACTTCCTCCAAATCCCACAGTAACTATTTCATGTGGCTACTAGGGAAAGTGCCTGGTAATTGGGTGCAGTAATTAAATGAGTCCTCTGCATTAGCTATGAGAAAAGAAATGTACTTTGGTCACAGAAGAATTGCACAGCTGTTGAGTTCTGAGAGGAAATTAATTCTAGTAAGAACTGGTGTCTGCATTAGGATCTTGTGTGTCTACCCAGTTTCCATAATCGCCCTCTTCCTGTACAAAACAAGGTGGACATTTTAAATGACAAAAGAACTGCCACTGGAATCCTTAGCTCCACAGTCACTGGAAGAAGTTTCTGAAGAGATGGCATCGGCAATTACTGAAGCAAAGGAATGAAAGGTAACTAATGAAGAAGATGGTCTTACCTGTGTACTCCACCCAAATATTCATGTTCACACAGCTGCATTTTTCTGAGCGTCAAAACAAGATCAGCAGCCAGATGTGGAGGAGAATTCAAGAACAATGTTTTCCAAGCAGATCATAAAGATAGCTCCTGTGAAAGTACAAATAGCTGTTCCTGGGGATGAGTAACCCCTGTGCCATTCCCATGTGAACAGGAAACACTCTTGATCACCACAACATTGCTATGATAATAAACTAATGAAAGCAATGAAATTCAAAGTTAGCTACACATATTTAACTATTATAACTTCTTTCTACTATGTTTGTTCAGTGTTTTCCATTAGCTCACAAGAAATCGTTTCAGGACATAAAATACTGAAAAGAGATTGCTTCCTGCTCTGAAAAAAAGGGAACATGGTAATGCAAATAGTCCTGGGGTTGTGTGACATGAGATTAATCTTAATATATATATATATATATATTTTGTTCTACTCACTTATTCTCATTTGGGTACCTTGTTCAGTTTTGGGCTCTGGCTTTAAGAATAACACATAGCACCTGGGTACCTGGAAAAATGACTGTCAAGAATCAACATACATCTAAAACTATAATCTGCAAGGAGACTGGGAGGCTCTGTCTGGAGAAGACTGAGGGGAGACACTATGCCAAACTTCAAATGCATGAAGGCCTGCAGACAAAGGAATCTGTTCTCTGCGTCCCTGGTGGATTAAATGTTGTGTGTCTCAAGTGCGAGAAGGAAAGCTGAAGTGTGACATTTGGGAAGGGGAAACAAAGCCCCGGACATAGTGTCAGAGGACAGAGTGGAATCTCTACCAGGGAGGGTTTTGGGGAGAACTCAGACATGCGTCTATTGGGAGTGTTACGGGCATATTTGATCCAGGCTTGAAAGTAGCAGGGTGGGATGGGTTATCCCTGGAGATCCTCCCCAGTCCTCTATGGCTCCAGCTCCATATTCCCCCTCCACAATTTCCAGCTGCAGTTCTTGGTCTCCTGACCTCCCAGGATGCTCCGTCTTTCATGCAGAGACATGAAGCCAAGGAAAAAGGGGTCTCAGTGGGAGGGCTCTGTGTCCTCTGACAGCTCACACACGCGTTGCTGGTGCTGTGAGCAGCGTATCTGCAGTGAGGTCTGCGTGTGAACTATGCACGTTTCTTCCCTCACGAGTCAGAACGTGACTGCATCCACAGCAACGCTGGAGTCGTCTGTCCCAGATGATACCTAACAGATGTAATAAAAGATGCACTCCCTGGCTGCCTGTGGAGATGACTATGTGTTTATTTCTACTGGTACAGAACATGCTTGTTTTCTCCTCACTCTTTCATAGTAAAATAGAAAATATCTGTCCAAAATCATCTATCAGTGGGAAAACTTAGTAAGCATCTGCATGAAAATAAAAATATATTAGGTAAAACAGGCAATGCCAAGCAGACATACTGTGAGCCCCAATGACATGCTTCCCAGGGTCCTGAGGGAACAGCCTGAGAGTTGCCAAGCCACTATCCATCGTAATCAAAAAGTCATGGCTGTCAGGTGAAGTCCCCAGTAACTGGGAAAGGGGAAACATCACGCCCATTTTTAAGAAAGGAACACATGGGAAAGTACAGACCAATGAGCCTCACCTCAATACCTGGGAAGATCTTGGAGCAGATCCTCCCAGAAGCCATGTTAAGGCACATGCAAGACAAGGAAGTGATCCGAGACAGCCAGCATGGCTTCACCAAGGGCAGATTGTGCCTGACCAATATGGTGACCTTCTATAATGGAGTGACAGCATCAGTTGATGAAGGACGAGCAACTGATGATATTTAGCTGGACTTCTGTAAGGTCTTTGACATGGTCCCGCATGGCATCCTTATCTCTTAACTGGAGAGATATGGATCTGAAGAGTGGACTGTTCAATGGATAAGGAATTGGCTGGATGGTACAGCAACAGGAGCAATTATGTTTAGATATGTTTTGTCAAGCAAGTAAAAAATGTCTGGGGTGGCCTCTGGAAAACCCTTAATCATGTTATCAGCCATTCTAAAATGGAATTTTAATAATTATCCACATCATAATTGTGCTATACTGCTATGCTTATGAGTGATTGGGAAAGGGACTGCAATTACCTCAGAAAAATTTACTTACGTTATTATCACTATGATCTGTGTACATTTATGCAAATGCATATGCGTCCCCAGGTGATCTATTTTAGATGCTGGCTGGAATTTAGGGTATGTAACTACTTACACTTAGATTGCTCCTCCATAATTTAGCACAACTGATTGACAGAGATACTAACTCTAGATTACAAATTGTTTTGCTGTTGAATCTGGGCAGTTGCCTAAATTTTAAATCAAGAACAAACAATGGAGAGACCACTCAAAATACAGTAATACATAAAAAGGATGCTGTAGATCAAAATATGTCAAGAACAGGTACACTAAAACCACAGTAAACAACCCGTTTTAGAATGCCCAATGGGGGCTTTGTATCAGAATCCACATACTTGTGTGCTAAAATAATAATTTCAGCCAACCTAAGTGAAAAAGTAAGAATTCCACACCAGGCAGAACAACTACAACTCAACCACACCACTCCACAGGGCAAGTATACTTGGAATACATATCAAAAATATCTCAGCTATATAAAACCATTACAAGCTGGCTCTGTTGGTTCACATCGGTCCAGAACATCTGAAGAAATCACCTGCGTAGAGTAGTACCCAGCCTAGATGTATTCATTCCATTCTTACTGTTGTCATATCTTCTTAAATACCTGTCGTGAAGCACAAAATCTTGGTTAGACCAAATTTGGCCTGCTGGATGACCTGGCAGCACCCTGTCATGGCACTGTGTGCACGAGAGAATCCTACAGCTGACTGAGCTGGGAGACGACTGGCCAGATGCATCACTTCTCTGTTTTCCGAGAAAGAAGTACTTAAAGGAGAGTTAAATGAGGGGGTTGTGGTTGTTAAAGTTACTAGAAAGGAGAAATACTTGACAATGTGACATTAAAAATAACTGTAAAATCACCTAACGAGATGGTCAACTAACAGTTGAAAAAGCACTCAGATGTGAGTGACATTACCAGGACTAAGAAGAGTGAAGTGTATGGTCTTGCGCAGAGCAGGCAGCTCACTGGCTGCCCTCCACCTGCAGCGACTGGTAAATGCATGTTAAAGTGCCTAAATGTGTGCCAGGGCCACCGTCACCTTTTCTGCACTTCAGCACGCAAAGCCACGTCAGGCCAGAACAATCCTGAAGCTCATTCACTCCCATCAAAACAAGGTAAATCTATGTACATGCTGACCACAAGAGAGAAACATTATTTTTTAACATGCCAAATCCTCCAACATGCAGCCTTTCCATGGCTCTCTTTTCCTCGCAGAAAGTTTTTCCTAACTTTTACGTCTTCTGTAGTGGTCAGGTAAGTTTTGACCATACATCTGTTGCAGTTGGAAAAAAATCCCCAGTCCTCATTAGTTTTTATAGCATCTATCTAAATTCTGAAGTCCTTACCAGGCTAAGCAAGCCAAAGAGTTTCCTTCTCTTAAGGTTTGCTATAGATCTTGCTGCTCTACTCCTATCTCTCTGCAGTTTGCTCACATCTCTAGAACCGGGTGCTTAAAATCGGACAGAACTCCCCTGCAGACTTCCTCAGAGCAGGCAGAGACTTAGAGTCACTGCCCTCATCTTGGGCATTATTCTGCTTCCTAACCCTTGCAGAGTGAAACATGCCTTCTGCAATTTCACCACCACTGCTCAGTGATGACAGCAGCCTCCCAGACTGCATTCACCTTGGGGATGCAGGGGCTCCTGCCCCGCTATCCCTCAGCAGCAGTGGGTGCAGAGTGGGCAGCTCTGCCCGCTATGGTAGCAGCAACAGCAAATAACACTGGAGCAAATTGTTACTGCTGCTGTGTTTTAAATCCATACTGCTTCAGATTCTGCATTCGTGTCTGTAATCTTTAGCCAGCTGAAGGTCACAGCAACTTGTTTGTTCCCCTGATCTAATGGTGTTTCCTATCTGGGAATTCAAGGTCATCAGTAGATAAAGGACATACCTCACGCTCCAGCAGTCACTGCTTTGTGACACGGGCATTGGAAATGCTGAGTATTAGTTAGATATCATGAACCCAACTCAGTCACAGGGTTTTCATGAAAAGATCCATTACCTTCAGTGGGACATGCTCTTGCACCAACAGCAAGTGAAATTTGGGCCAGCTGCTTCTTTACAGCTTCTTCATACCTGCCTCCTCACACTCCTCCTTTGATAACACAAACCAGAATTACTTTATTAAAATAAAAAAATATTTTACAACCCTTGACATATGCTCTTTCATAGCCTGTACACTGGGCTTTCTTGCCCAGGGGAAAGGGAAAGGTGGAGGAACAGAAATACCCAAGTCCTGTTCAGCTTTAGCTCCAGGATACAGTTTATTATTTAGACATCAAATTCATAAAGTAACACAAAGCAAAACTATCCCTCATCCAAAGGCCGCTGCAGGGGCTCCCAAGCTCTCCATGCCAGAAAAAGGGCACACATCTCAATCTAAACCCCTGCTGAAGCAAGTGACAAGCAGGCAGCCTGTAACCCTTTCCTAACTGTTTAACCCTGTCGCAACGGGGTTTGCTGTTGTGTATGTTTTCCTCCACAGCTGGAACAGACAGCCTTTCAGGTTTTAAGCACACAGCACTTTAAAGGCTTTTTTTTTGTGCATCACTGCTTACGGTAGCATTATACAATTTTGCTGAACTTATTTAAAACTCAGGCCACGGAATGGTGTATGCGGTTTATTTATATTTTTTTAATACAAAATGGAAAACTTTATTGACCAGAACAAATGTGTACACACATTTTAGTTTTGGGAAATATTCTGACTACAGGAAGACCAGCCAAGTGTTTAAGAGTTCACAGTCTCTAAGAAGCTGCTATTAGATGGGAATTCTGCACACTCAGCCAAAGTATCAAAACAAAGGGGAATGAATAACAATGAAGATCTTCAAAATTGTCATGTATTTTGGATGCTTAGAACAGAAAAACATGATGGGAAGCAGAAAACTGTTAAAGAAAAGAAGAGTTTTTAAAATAAAGTCAGTTCCTTAAAGGAGAAGATAAACAGAGGGATGCAAAGAGGAAGCAAGAAGTAGCAGACTGGAGAGGAGAAATGCAAATGCATTTCCTTTCAGGGCTGCTTCGGATAAATGCCTTTCACAAGCAAACCATGGCTGCCTGCTGTGGGCTTTTTAAGATGGAAGACAGATTTTTTTTTTTTTTTTTTAACTTAAAAATAGCAGTGAAAACTTTGTGCCTCAATCACTATTCCACAAATTTGGACGTTATTTTCCTGAATACCGGCTGCCCAATCTCTATCTTCACATGCTAAAGAGCAGTAGAGCAGACACTTGGCAGATTCACACTGCGCTATCACTGTCAATTTCTTAGAGAAGATGAGGCACAGAAAAGATTAAATGTGCTTATGTTCAGAACTGTATGTTTGCTCCCTTAAGAGGTCCACCTTGTTCTCTGCTATTTTAATAATCATTTTATGATTCCCTCACCTGTAAGAGTAGCACTTGACTCTCTGTGCCTTATCTCTCTTTCTCTGAAGAATGTGTGAGTAGTAAAGACTGCCCCACAAGGCCAAAACCACATTTCACTCGTCTTGTGCTCACTTCTCAAGAGGTGAGAGGTGGTGTTGAGAAGGATAGGGATCCTTCCCCTTTTGTGAAAAAAATGCCTGATGAATTCCTTTGGTGCAGCCTTTAACACTGGGTTAAGACACATACCTGAAATAAAACCACTCCGGTTTGAGAATTCAGGGTAAATTCACTTGCCTGGCAGATAAAAACACTTCCCTTCCCAGCACAAACAAACTGTGATTGTAAATACCCTACCATACTGCCCTTGTTGCCTAATTTTCATAAAACAGATCATGAGATCTGTTGCAGGAGCAGCCATGTGCAGAGTGGAGGGTGGATAACATGCCCACACGTTCCTTGCCCGGAGAGGGCAAGACTGGTTCTTGGCACAAAACTGAAATATAGGCCTGTGCATAACTGGTGGATTAAGTAGGAACTAAATCAGGTTCTGTCACTTTAAAACTTTCCTCCACCCTCCATCACCTCCATCCATCAGTTGCCTGCAGCATGTATATTGAGGAATCGCGTGCAAACGTTACCATAACCCAAGGCTTAACATAAACTATGCTCTTTCAGGTCATTGGCAAATAACAGGTATATCCGGTTGTGCCTTTGTACTTGCCTGCACGCAAATTAAAAGCGCATGTAAAGTTACAATAATCAAAGTCAGTCAGGGGGAAGGGGAGGAGAGCAGGGGGATAATAACCAGGGGATCAGGTTATTTATCTTCACAGTGAAGCCACTGAGAGGAGCCTGCTTGCATGCCATTTGCACCTCAAAAGAAAGATGGGGGCAAAGCTGGCTTCTGGCCAAAGCCACCTCCCAGAGCACCCGAGGCCGTGCCTAATCCTGCCTTCGCCCTGCCTCTGGTGAAGCGCCTGGTGATCTCTGCTGCTGCTACCCCAAGCACAGTGCTGCGCAGCATCTTGCACTTCAACCCTGACACCCCGAGGTTGTTTTTGTGGCAGAGGATGGTGGCCAAGATGCAACCTTGGCTTCATCCTTTGGGAGACCTTTGCGCTCCTGCTCTTTGCCCTGAGGGCACACCCCCAGCGTGGAGCTGCCACTTCCCACTCCCCGGTGCAGGTGGTCCCTGTGGGGTGACCCCAGCACTGCCACCAAGGTGGCACGGGCTGCCCACCGCTCTCCCTTCTGGAGGCAGGCGCCAAGCCTTCCTGCAGCCAGCCGGAGCCTGGGTGTGGGCTGCTGGGGAAAGGGAAGAATTTATGGCAATTTTTTCTGGTTTTCTCCCATGGCGTGCCATGAGATTAACAGACATTAGCAAATGCCTCTTACCGGAGTGCTGTGACAAGATGAAACCTGCCCTGACTGGCATCTGCAGCCTGTTTCCCTTGTGGTCTTTGATCTGCCATTGCTAAAGGTTAGAAGACCTGAATGGCTCAGAAACAGACACTTCCCTTGGGTTTGCTTCCAAGCGCCAGGAGCTATCTGTGTGTGTCAAGAGTGTTTTCTCTCCCTGCCGAATTCACTGAGAGGAAACCTTTATTTATTTTATTGTCTTGAAGGAGGAGTCAACTGTCTTGATCACATTTGCAACCATTATAGGGAGTGCTGTAAAAATATCCTATGCTCAGCTTTCCATGATTGACCACAGATACCACAAAGGAAGTTTTCCTTCTCCCTTTGGTTTGACTCAATTTTCTCTAAGCCTTTCTTCAAATTAAAAAGTGTTCAGACAAACAACTCCCATTTCCCACACCTCGGGGAAGAGCATGAATAATTTTATAGGCTACAGTATTACCCGCATGCACCCCAGTCCTCAGAATTTGAGTCATTTCGTTTAACACCAAAATGCAGTTACTGCTGGAGGCAAATACACCAAACCCTTGCACAACAGAAAAAACAAAGCCAAGAATGCCCTACTGCAGAGGGATGTGCAAAATTTCTTTAGCTGAGCTTTAGCACTCAGGTCACTGAAGGCCCATTTTGGATTCATACATTTACATCTGACAGGATAGTACAGCAAAGTCAGAGAAGCCAGAACCAGTTTTTTTTTTTTGGTGGAAAATCTATCTGTGGCTTCTTCACTAATACTATTGACCTGCGGAAATGGAGAAGGGGGTGAGCATGTTCCCCAGAGCATTTGAGCAGGGTTGCCATTTTTCAAGGGATAACATTTACAAGAAACTCCTTGACTGACATGACATTTCTTAGGTCCATGACATGAATTTTCTTTGGGAAATCCCAGCCAAGGACCTGTCTCTTCATGATTAAAGGCTAGGGAAAGCCCTCACAATGCACACACTAGTATGTCCCTGTTCGGCTCAGCTGCCACCTTGACAATCGGTTTGTGTCCAGCACAACCTCCTCTCTCAGAAAACCTGAAAGGAGCAGACTTAAGTAAAGGACAGTGTTTATTTAAAACATTGAAAACTTTCCATTACAGAAGTTCATCCTTGGCACTAGGGAGTCCATGCCTAACAGTGCAGGCAAGTTTGGCACACCCATTTGAACATGCCAGTAAGCAGAGTGGCCTTTCCAGAAGTCAAAACTGAAGTTCGGACGAGAGAGGCACATGCTGCCAGTCCCATCCTGAATGAGAACAAGTAGCCAAGATGTGCCTTTTTCTCTTGACGCTGTGCCTTAGTAATGGTCCTAGTCTGACTCCAAAAGAGAAAGCACACAGATACGGACCATTCTAGGGCTCTGGCATCACTTTCCAAAGTACACTTGGATGTTTGGAGCCCAGATCAAGAACTCCTCTAAGCGGCAGTATTTGACATGTCACAACAGAGGACAAAATAGTGGTCATGCCTCCATGCAGCTGTCTTACCTAGACCTGACCAGCACCCCCACTATGCAACCAGATTTATTCTCTGAAGGAAGCAGAATTCTGAAATTCAGCTTGGGTTGCTCTAGAGGCTTGCATGCTTGGATTGCTATATTCAAATTGCATTACCTATTTTAACATTTTGAAGAGTTCTTTTACTGTCATAGGATCACAGAATGGTGCGTACACAGAACTGAAAAACATAAATAGCCAATATTGAAAAAATTAGAAATTATTGCTTGGGAAGTGATGAGATGAACATTCATAAGCTGGTCTAATCAATGGCTGGGATACATGATAGGAAAACTCATGTTCTCATCAAAGATCTGTAAGTTTCTTTCCTTTCTTCTGTGCTTCACCATCTTCTCCCTCCACGCAGCAGTGTTGCACTGTCTACTTGCAGAACTCCCTTAGTTGGAAACTCCAAGTCACCATTACTTACAACTTTATCCAGCTGCAAACGTCTGGTCTGAAACTTCCTATCCCAGGAAAAAAAAAATGTTTCACATTGTAATTTTTAGAAATGTTCAATTTCAAAGCAGTTGAACCCATTTATAAGAACAAGGAAAATAAATGTTCATATGCAAGCGGCTTTTTATTTGTGATGCTTTGTAACCTCAAGCTTTAAAGCAGGGACTTGACATTTGTCCAGGTAATGTCTTTTCTCCCAAATTTGTGCTTTTTAGTTTTACCTTGATAATTCACTCAAATTTGGACAAAATTTCCAATATCTGAAAATTCATACTTTACACATCTGTAGCGGAGACTTTTTAGAACTTCACAAGTAAATCTTCAAAACCTTCACCCATAGAGAATATGTTTCTGCCTGTGAGTGAAGCAAACTTTGCTTTCAGCTGTAGCCTGGGGATTATTTGAGCTACTATCCGTCATTACCCTGAGAGTACAAACACACTGGCATCTGCTAAAATGGCAAATACTAAACTCTTTGAGTCCATAAAGCAATTGCACTACAAACTTCATATCGCAGCTAAGAATTCAACACCCTGCAAAGTCTAGAAAACAAATGAAAAAGATAATATTACTGCTCGTTAACCTGTTAACAGTATTAGCCCTAAATGATGCTACTGTTTTTAAGCTTTGGAGTCAGCTATCGTGTCACACAGGCCATAAAGTTTCTATAGTTCAAAATAAAGGTGAGCCCTGGCAGCACAGCCCTTGGCTCTGCAAAACTCAAACAGCTGCTAGATACTACAGGGAGACCCTTCGCTGAAGAGGGACAGTGAGAAGGCACAAAATTTTGCCCACACATCACATTTTGAGGTAGGTACAATAACACCAGTTTTGAGCAGAATTTCAACATTCCTAAATGTTGCTGCTTCGTCTGTCTTTCTTTCATCATAGAATCATAGCATGGCTTGGGTAGGAAGGGACCTCAGAGATCATCTAGTTCCAACGCCCCTGCCGTGGACAGGGCTGCCAGCCACTAGCTCACTGGATCAAACTGCCCAGGAACCCAGCCAGCCTGGCCTGGAACACAGCCAGGGATGGGGCAGCCACAGCTTCTCTGGGCAGCCTGTGCCAGCGCCTCACCACTCTCTCAGGGAAGAATTTCTTCCTGATGTCCAACCTAAACCTCCCCTCTTTCAGTTTTAGCCCATTCCCCCTTGTCCTGCCATTATCCACCTGTGTAAAAAGTCGGTCCCCCTCCTGCCTGTAAGCTCCTTTCAAGTATTGGAAGGCCGCAATGAGGTCTCCCCGGAGCCTTCTCTTTTCCAAGCTAAACAATCCCAACTCCCCCGACCTTTCCTCACAGGAGAGGTGCTCCAACCCTCTGATCATTTTGGTGGCCCTCCTCTGGACCCGCTCCAACAGCTCCACATCCCCTCTGTACTGGGGGCCCCAGGCCTGGACACAGTACTCCAGGTGAGGCCTTCCAAGGGCAGAGTAGAGGGGGACGATCACCTCCCTCTCCCTGCTGGCCACCCCTCTCTTGATGCAGCCCAGGATGCCATTGGCCTTCCTGGCTGCAAGAGCGCACTGCCGGCTCATGGCCAGCTTTTCGTCAATCACAACGCCCAAGTCCTTCTCCGCAGGGCTGCTCTCAAGGAGTTCTTCTCCCAGTCTGTACACACACCTGGGATTGCCCCGACCCAAGTGCAACACCTTGCACTTGGCCTTGTTGAACCTCATCAGGTTCTCGTGGGCCCACTTTTCCAGCCTGTCCAGGTCCCTCTGGATGGCATCCCTTCCTTCAGGGGGATCAACTGCACCACTCAGCTTGGTGTCATCAGCAAACTTGCTGAGGGTGCACTCGATCCCAGAGTCTAAGTCATCAGTAAAGATGTTGAAGAGCACCGGTCCCAAGACGGACCCCTGGGGGACACTTCCCGTGACTGGCCTCCACCTGGACGTAGAGCCATTCACTACGGCCCTTTGGCTGCCACCCTCCAGCCAGTTCTTTATCCAATGAACAGTCCACCCATCAAATCCATCTCTCTCCAGTTTAGAGATAAGGGTATGGTGCAGGACCATGTCAAAGGCCTTGCACAACTCCAAGTAGACGACATCCGTCGCCCTCCCTTGGTCCACCGATGCTGTCACTCCATCATAGAAGGCCACCAGATTGGTCAGGCACGACCTGCCCTTGGTGAAGCCGTGCTGGCTAACTCAGATCACCTCCTCATCTTGCATGTGGCTGAGCATCTCCTCCAGGAGATATATCTGACACTGTCAAGAAAAGGCAGTAAAGTTTGGAAAGAAATGTCGTAGGAATTTGGAAACGTAAAACTGAAACAGTTCCGTAAACAAGTTTGATGCCGGAATTAAGGATAATGTTGTGTCCTCATTTTCTGCAATTATATTGGTGTGTTACCTGTGTAGATGTACACTGCAATGTATGCTTTTATTCTGCAAGTAACACAGAAAAAGCAAACAGATGGAGAGGTGACAAATCAGACCAGCACTGAGCCGAGCCCTAGCAAGCACTGGGAGGTTTCTTCCCTTCCCTCAGCAGCTGTGGGAACTTGGCTGGAGGCTAGGAGCCCAACTTAGGCTTTACAATAGCCAGAGAGAGTTGAAAATGCGAGCTGGAAAGTCAGTGGGAATGCAGGGAAGAGTGAAAGTCCAAAGAAAGCTGCAAATGAATGAAGGTTAAGAATGTGATATGTAACCACAAATACATATACTTTAAAAAGCATGCCAAAAATGCTTAATTTAGGCCAAAGTAAGTACATAAATATCCCTGAATCATAGAGCTGCAGCTGGCTGCTCTGCATGCCTGCCACTCTGAGCAGCACTGAGGGCATGGCTCCCTGTATTTTGCTGTCATCTTGTGCTCGGCATCGTGGGAAAGATGCCAAATTGAGGAAAACCAGGAACGTGCATCAGACACAATCTCCTTATCCGCTACACCTGCGGTAGCCCCGTCTCAGAGCAGTCACAACGGTGAGCAATACAATACCATGCATACAGCCCTGAGCAAGCCGGTACCTCTCTGTGGCGCAGAGCAGCAAGTACAGATGCCAGCTTTGGACCTGGCTGCCCCAGGGTGCCCTGATGGAGTGGCTGCTGCAGAGATGCTCCCGGATCAGAACCTACTTGAAGCACGATGGTAACTCCGCATTGTGCTGGGCTGCTGTACAGCCGTAATGGAAGCAAACTCCTATAAACACAGAGGCTTACAAGGTTCTAGTCCTGATTGTTTTATTGGCAATTTTCCCAGCTTCCAACAGTATAGTTGAGAGTAGACTCAAGCTCAAGAGGTACATAAGAACGCCAGCAAAATTGTAAGCAGCCTGAAACAATAGGATATTGCATTTAAGTTTCCAAGCAATTTGTGTTTGAAGTGACGCTACTTGTTTCTTCATCTTATATAGTATTGTGCAATACTCAGGAACAGGCAATCGGAAACAATATTTCCAAGGAATTGTTTAATGAAGAATGGGTTGGATCACTCTATCAATTGTAAACAATTTGTACAAGCTCTGTACTGAAGAAATCCCAGGATAAAACATTGCTCAACTGTTGTATAATCCACCTTAAGAATTTATAAAATGAAGAGTGAGTACCCAGGTATGGGAAAGAGCCAAAGGAACCCAGTGTGGGAGGGTTCTTCATGGCAAGCTGCAAAAGGAAGAGGTAAGGAAACAAATGAGACAATGACAAGTCCTTGAGAAATTCCAGTTGCTGCTCATGAGGATTTATGTGCAGCAGATCCCAAATGACCTTGCCAGTACCCAAACAAGCAGTCAATGGCTGTCACGGTTAGAAGAAAAACTGAGAACTGAGTCTGCAAACCCTTATTTAGGTAAGTAGTTCTTAACAATTGCCAAAAGCCTGTTAAGGTTTAAGGGGCTTTCTTGAAAATGGAAGACTGTGGCAGAGAGCTACAAATTTCCTCTCAAAAGGCAAATGAAGACTCTCCAGGTTCTGCAGTTTCTCTCGCTTTACCAAACTTTCACCTCTATAACAAGGGCTCTTGTCCACCTACAGAAAGCCTCTTCGTTTGGAGCTGCAGAGGTACTGATGTCCCCACAGACTCTTGCCAGCCCCTGTGTCTGGCATTCCTGTCAAATCAATCAGGATTTTTAACAGATTAAGCCCGAATTCCTTTCCCTTAATCCCAAACCCACCCACTTCTGCCCCTTCAACTCCTTTCCTCTACCATATTTTACACGAAATACATTTTTCTAGGCCTTAGAAATAATTTAGGCAGTATATATTTTCACTGACGCAGTCTCTGATTCTGAACAAAACTAACTTTACCTCAGAAATCTGAAGCTGCCTTCAGTAGTTCCTGAACGAGAATTAAGTCCACAGAACTTGGAGAAAAGAAACATGCACTATCTTAGGGCAATTCTGAACTTTTATGTTCAGTATGAGCAGTAAGAGTGAATAAAGAGGTAGGCAGAAGGGCAATTCATGGAATATAACAGAAACCAAGGGCCCTTTTGTACCACACTTGCACCATGTTTTACCCAAACTATGCTTGATTAATAAAGGAACTAATCAAAGTCACATAGAATCAGAGCCTAGAAAACTGGGTGAACATTTATTGCTTAAAGTCATCATAACGCTCTGGCTAAAATGTGATAGTAGCCTGAGGCTACAAATACCTTGTTAGTCCAGCACCTAGCACATGGGCAGCAGGGTACTGCCATGATAGAACAAAACATCTAAAATAGCTTTTTATTTCTTTCCTCTCTAACAGTGACAGAACTCCTGAAGACCAAAAAGAAGTTGAAAAAAAAAAAAAAATTAATGTGTTCTTACAGTGTAAATATGTACCAGGACTTGTAAATAACTGCTAGGCTCAGAACTTATTTACAGCTATAAATAATGCCTTAAGCTGTGGCCCTGCAGCTCCCAGCAGTGGCAGTGTGCTCCCTCACTGTACTGACTGTCAGCAGCTAGGATCCAATCCCACTTGCAGTGTGAGGTTCAGAAAAAATGCCAGCAGGCGTGCAGTGCACTGGTCCCCACCTCACTCAATGAATGCATGAGAAACAGAGAGGTGGGTGTGGGGCCACTTGCAGCAGAGGTAAGAAATAGCACAGCACATCACCTCCAGCAATTTCATGCTGAGTGTTCTTCCTCCTGCCCTTGCAACCAGAGCTTGGCTACCCTGCAGGCATTATTTCTTTAAAATTCTGATTTACATGGAGCTGGAATAGAATCTTTTCTGCTTGCTCCAGACTACATGGTAATTTCTCTCTCCAAGAGCAATACAGCTAGTTTGAGTGCTGCCTCCAAGAAAAGATTTGGGGAGTTACTAAGCAGAGCTGTAATGCCTGGGGTTTAGGCAACTGACTCTCACAGTTCCCAGGAAAAAGGCAAGTTTGCCTGCTGGCAGTGGCAAATGCCCAACACTGTAATCCAGAGCTCTGGTAACTGCTCCAAGCTAGTCCTTACTGCCCTGCTCCTGCACCCAAAGCAGCCTGCAGGGAGATCCCTATCTGTTCCTCGACATGTGACTGATGAAGGATGGTGAAGCCACTGATGGTGGCTGCCAGGGTGGGACAGGCCACTTCGCCACTGTAGTAACAGCATAGGAAAATTGTTTTCAATCTTGTGATGCTGGTGGAGAGATCAAAGCACCAGATCTCCCTCCAAGCGTGTCCCAGCCCCAGTACTGTAGGGACTGGGCTGCTCGAGCTCCACTGAAGTGGGCCACGTGCAGGGCTGGACTGCGGGATCCTGCCAGTTCACCCAGGGATGGGACTGGGAGGAAGGAAGCTCACTTCTTCTGGCACTGCTAGGAAAAATCCTGACGCTTCTGTCCCTTGGCAACAGCAGGAAGGAGCACAGTACGTACTGAGGCATACAGGCAGGAATTCAGAGACACGCAGAGAGACGTGGCTGATGCTGGTTTGAGCTAGAGTAGTGCTGCTGTCTGAAGAAGCTCAGGACAGTGACAGCAGACAGGGCTGCTCTTAGCAAAGTCAGAAGCACCAGAAGCCTGGCCAGGCCTGGGATTGCACTGTGAGCTGGGCTGACTCCCAGCATCTAATTTTGTCTAATCCCTAAGTGCTACCAAACACCTTTTTTCCTCCTCAGGACGTTACTGCATAACATCTGAAAAAGAAGTTTTATTTTTAAATTTTGCTTGATATTTCCTGGGGAAGGGTTTTCTTTACGCTGGGGTGGAGGTGCTGCCCTGGTTCCCCTCTGGGGCGCCGGCAACCCGGCGAGGCTGGAGCGCGGCATCCTCGCGGGGCGGGAGGAGGTGCCGGGTTTCAGAACAAAAAAANTGGGAAGGGAAGCGAGGACAAGCGGCTGCGGCGAGGCCGGAGGGCAGCGGGGCTGGCGGGGCGCGAGCTGCCCGGCGCTTCCCCGCCGCCTTCCCCCCCGAGCCGGTGTCAGGTATTGCGAGGAGGGGTAGGGGCCCGGGGAGGAGATGGCTGGAGGCTTTCCAGCCCCGGCTCACGCAATGCAAACTCCGCACGCAACGGGGAGGCGACAGGCGGAGGAGGGGAAGCTCTCCAGCTCCCTCAGCCCCCAAGATGCAGGCGAGACGTTGCCTCCTGACACAGAGGGCGGCGAGCCCGCCCGCCACCCCGCTTCCCT
>VXAV01011495.1:560943-605544 GCA_013399715.1 Alectura lathami
CGGGGCCCGGCGCAGGGCAGGAGGCGCGGGGAGAGGAGCGGGCTGAGGTAGCGGGCGGCCCGGGGGTGCCGGGCACCGCGCTGGTTTCCCCATTAATTAAGGCGGAAGCTCTGGGAAGCCGGCCAGAAAAAGATAAAGAGAAAAGGAAAAGCTGCTGTAGCGATCGGGTAAAGTTGCGTAAGGAGCGGCTGGCAAAGAGGAGGGGAGTAAAACCCGAGAGTAACGGCTTTTGCCAGGTCAAGATCGAGGAGATCATAGGAACGGGATAACAGCTGCTTACGCGAGATAAAGAGTTCGTGCACTGCTTTACAAGCCCGCTATTATATGGCCGCTCCCATAACGCGTGCCCGCGCTGGGATTGCGTGACCTGGGGCAAAACAGCTCCCAAGCCGCAGGGCAGAGCTGCGGGGCCCGGCGGGTGCCGGCACAGCCCGCGGCCCCGCGCCGGCTCCATGCAGGGGCTGGTTAACGGGGAAGGGCACAGCGCTCAGCCCCAGCCGTGTCCCAGCCCTTCCTTTCGCTGGCTTCACGATGCGTAGGCTTCGCAAACGTTATCTGCTTCTAGAGAAATGGCGAAATAGTTAATGCTGCGAGCAGAGGGGATGATTCCCAGCGTTTCTAGAGCCTGCTTGGTTTCTTCTTACATGTGCCTGGCATTCGACATGCAGACCTGCTGTCTGTGCAGGAGGAGAAGGCAGGGACACAAAACCCAAGCTTGAATACTTAAAAAGGCAAATCGAGTCGACTTAGAGGAACATGTACTTTTAGATGAGCAAAAGAAAAATGTACTAATATTTTGATCTTGTTTGCTTAATGTGTAGTTTTCCAAACTGTCCAAAATTCAGGACAGTGGTCTTGAAAAACATTATAAAGAAAACATTTTGGTAGTAATTATAAAAGTGCACACAAACTCAGAGTGAGATGTTCATAAAACTATTCTGACAATTATCAGCAGGGAATTTTTGGTTTTAAAACATGCAGGCTTCCATGTGTATGTGATATGCCTAGTGATATATTCCATGTCTTTTAGGCATCATTCACAGAGCTGGAAAACCAGGTTCTCATTCCAACAGAACGCCAAGTATTTACAAGAGATGTGATTTTTGCTATTGAATGAATTTTCAAAATTGGATCAGAACATTCAGTTTAAAGTTATTTTCACTTTTTACATTTAAAATTGATTACATGCGGTATTAAAATAAGAACTGAACAAACCTAAAATAACCCCATTGCATAGAAAATTTGGATTTCTCTTCTAAGGTTTCAAGATCTACATGTTCCTGCAATATATTTAAACTTCGCTCAAAGCATGTGATTTAGAGGAGGGATTAGGTTTTGTGAAGAATGTTTACAGCATGGGTTATTAAAAAAATCTTTTGAAAGTGTTACGTATGTACACATGCTTACTTTAAATGGCAGGTATCCAAAAGTGCAGGCTAAAATGCAAGAAGAAGTGGATAGGATTGTTGGAAGAGATCGTCTGCCGTGTGCTGAGGATCAGCCGCACTTGCCCTACATCATGGCTTTCCTGTATGAATCCATGCGCTTCAGCAGCTTTGTGCCTGTCACCATCCCACATGCCACCACGACCAACACCTTCATAATGGGCTACCTCATTCCCAAGGACACCGTGATATTTGTCAATCAATGGTCAGTGAATCACGATCCGGCAAAATGGTCCAACCCAGAGGATTTTGACCCAACAAGATTCCTGGATGAGAATGGCCTCATCAATAAAGATCTCACTAGCAGCGTGATGATTTTCTCCATGGGAAAACGTCGGTGCATTGGAGAGGAGTTATCCAAGATGCAGCTGTTTCTCTTTACCTCCATTCTCGTGCATCAGTGCCATTTCACTGCTAATCCAAACGAGGATCCTAAAATGGACTTTACTTACGGGTTGACCATTAAGCCTAAGCCATTTACCTTGAATGTTACACTTAGAGATACTATGGATTTGCTTGATAAGGCTGTCCAAAGACTGCAAGTAGAGAACAGCCAATGAAAATCAGCCACCAGCAAACAGCTAAGCACCGAGCCTTGCATCTAAAGATACTCCTCTCTTTTTAGAAATAAGTAAGTTATAGTTTCTTTTGTCGATCTGTTCAGACAATAGCCAACATTGCAAGGTACAAGAGCAGGAAGGAAAACTTCACCAGAAAAATTCAGTCCCCTAAAAGCAGAACCAGGGGAAGAATCGAGTGTATTAGATGATAAAACATATGAAGTTTGAAAATAAGCCTTTCATTTTCTGGCATGTTCGCAGAAGTCGCCATTGTAAAGCACATTTTATCTACTGGCTGGTTGGAGCATCTCCAGAAACTGTTGGTGCAATCCTTACTATGTCTCCACACACTCTGCCTTAACTTTTAAGTTTTCCTTCAGTGACTCCACATCCTAAAGTGAAGCCTCTTACTAAGAAAGCAAAATAAAGCAACACACACAAAAAACCCAAACAAATGTGCTGAGAACACTGTGGTCTGCCTCTGAATTCATTCTACTGGAAACTGCCATAAATATATGGCAAGCCGTGTGTTGTGACTGCTGGGATGCATGTAATGCCTCGATAGTAAGTGCCTAAATGATTTTTGGTAAAATGCCAATGTAATGTCTTGCCTTTAGCATTCCGAAGTGTTTACACTAAATAACTGAAAAATAGACTTGCTTTTGAGCACAACATTTTAAAATACAATTCATATTTTGTATGAGAATGAACGGGATGTCCTAATACAGCAACTTTTCATTAAGTTTTGAACAGAAAGATCAGATCTGAGATGTCTTCAAATAGCAAGTGCGGTGTAATCCATGGGCTAATATTCTCATTAGCATGAAGACATGTTTGAATTAGAAAGCTCTTGGAAAGGAAAAGCCGAACGTTGTGTTGCTCTAGCAAAGAGTTAACGCCCCGTCCTTAGGCACACAGGTAAGCCCATTGAAGATGCACATGCGCCAAGGTACGTAGAACTGAGAATTTGGGGGTTCTGTGTTGAAGCCTCAAGTACTGCATGTAGCAAATACAGCTTGGCTCACTGGCTATTCTGTTAGCTTGAGTTTAATGGTATACCCAAAAATTAACTGCATACTCTTAGCATGATTTGCTTGGAACAAAGTCTCAGAAAGAAAACTAGCATTGTATGTCCTGATTAATGTACCTGTTAACTGAGGAAAAAGTACTTCGAACTTTTTTTTGTGTGTGAGGCAAAGGACATCAAGTTTAAATAAACAAACACACTACTATTTTAGAGTAAAACATACATGTGAAACTTTATAGCCATGAACTTTTGGCTAATGCTTGTGCACTCAAAACAACATGCATTTCTCTGAAGAACAAACCATGATGTGTAAAAGCCTGATTTTGAAAAGTGTTGGGCATTTCCTAGGAGATGCAGATCGCCTTTAATTACATACACAATCCATCAGAAATGAGAGCATCTCACAAGATTTGCTGTGCTTAAGTCTAGGACAAAACAAGGTGTTAACAGACCTAGAAAAAAGGGCTACAAAGTAAAGGAGCTCTGCTGAGACCTAAGCAAGGAAAGATTTGCTTCTCATAGATGGCCAGCCTTAATCCTCTTGGTAGCAGCGACAGCACTCGCTCTGACATAGGTAAGAGCTGGGTTAGCGGCACCATCCTGACCTTCTCGAGTAGGAACTTCACTACTGATTTTAGTAACCTGAACCAAGCCTAAAAGTACTGCTCCATCTCCCCACATGGTAGTGATGTACTTGTTTAAAGTCTCTGACTTCAAATGACATCGATTCTCTTTTTTCAAAGCTAAAAACTTCTCTTTTCCATGCAAAAGAAGTAACCTCAGGTGTTTTTCTGAATTATGTACAAGTCTGTGATATCCCAGAACTTAGCCTATACCTGTGAAAAGCTTTATATGATACTCAACATTTTCATATGGAGATCTACATTAGATCAATTTGTAGCAAGACAATCTTCTTTGTGCCTTTGTAAGTATTATTACTAAAGAAGTATAAAGGATATAACCCACAACTGAATAGTTAGACTAACTCAAAGATCACTAATCATTATTTTAATAAAAAAGGCTTTTGCAATTTTGTACTCTTCCAAAAGCTTTAACTATGCATTGGCTACTAATGCAGCTTCCATTCACACTGCTCACATCTGTCAGAGGGTCACAAACTACATGGCTGTTGGTCAATTAATGCCTCATATAATCTGTTAAGTTACTCATATTTAGTAGCACCCATTTAGAATGTATGCAGTTGTTCAGTGAGCTAACTTTTACGGTCATTCTGAGATGAATTATTGTGTTACCAAAATATTAAATAAAATTATTCTTATACTGCCTTTGCTTTGTTTGTGACTTCCTTATTCCTGATTTGGAAGGTATTACTGTTTTAGGTGTTCTCTGTTCGAATACTTTCATTCTCTTCCCATTTCTGAATTTTGAGGTTTTCCTGCATCTTGCACTTACAGCTTCTCAGGCCTCCCTGCCCGTTCACACCTTGCCATCTGCATTCAGCTTCCTCATACGCCTTGCTAACAACATTCCCCACTGCTCTTCTCAGCATCTACCTGAACTCTGTCACATCTTGCTTCTCATACCTACCAATCTCCTACGTTAACTTCTTCTCTCTGCCATTGCAGTTTACTTCCACCTCTCCTGATTTCAAGCCCACAAACTGGTATTATTTTTTTTTTCCTCCTACATCTTGTGCTAGCATCTATACTTTCCTGACACTGGGTCCCCACTGCTGCACTTCAGACCAGTTTTGCTGTTTTGGCCTTGGTGCAGTCAGGAGTGCCAGGAAGAAAACATCAGGGCCAGACAGGCCTTAACGCTCCCCTGCAGTGCGGCTTCCCACAGAGTCGAGGCAGTCCTGTGGTGAGGGGTGGCACGTACTGCGTGTGTAAAGCACTTCCTCACCATGCAGTGCTCTTCCTTCGTCTCCTTCCCCCCAGCCTCCTACTCCACAAGCCTGCTTACCTCAGACCTGTCTCAGAAAAGACATACACATTTTCCCTAGCCCTCAGGAAGTAGAACAAAAGCTGGGAGGGGAAGAAGGCTGGGCAAGTTGAAGAAAACTTAAAAACACCCCCTAGAAGTAGCTAAGGACCCTTGGAGTAGATTCCATGTCCAAAGACAGCCTACTGCAGCGTATACATGGCTAGGACAGAGCAGTGGGGGACACAGCATAAATACAGAACAAGCATCTTCCCTGGGGCAAGACCCAAGAGCAACATCGTATGGTCAAGAGATGCCTCTGCCTTGTCCCTGCAAGGTCACACTTGTCCTCCCGACAAGGTGATGTTCAACAGCAAGTCATGAATATCTCGTGAGATTTTGTGCTTATATTGTCACCACCTCCCTCACCAGCCTGTGACTGAATGTCACCATTGCAACAGAGGCAAATACGTGTTGCAATGCATTGGTCAGAAACACTGCAGGAAGAGTTTAATACAATTAAATAAGCATAAATCAGAAAAGTGGGAAAAAACAGTTGTAGATATTTAAATTAAGAAAGTTCCCCAGAGGATCACAAAACAAATCCTTCAGTGATGTTATGCTAAGACTGAAACGTTGCAGTGAGAAGTCTGACTCCTGATGGCATTATGACTGAGACGCTTAGCACACTGACAGTATCATCTTCTGCATTTTGAATAAGGCACCATCTAGTTTCCTTGAAGTCAGCAGAGCCAGAATTCAAAGCATTTGGCTGATGTTGTATTCACTATGCAACAGTTTTTCAAAGGCCTTCATGCCTCCTGAAAGCCAGAAAGATTCCTTTCGTATCTCCACAGTCTCTCTCACACCCTAATACAATGCTTTCCTGCTTGAGTAGATGGTTCTAGCCTGTTCCCCCAGTAAGTGCATACAACAGTTTTCATTGGGTATCAAATCATAAAACTGTCTACAGCTGAACTGAGTCCTTTAGGGAAGTTTTGGAATACAAGATGCTCCATCCATTGCCTGAAAGTAGAACAGATACATAAAAATTGGATACTAAAAATAAACCTCTTGTCTTAACAGCATAGGTGCCTTCTTCTAGCATTTATAAAAAGACAATGAACAATGTGACTGGACCTCATTATCCCTCTTTATAGCCCCAGATTTTATCCTGATTCTTTGTATCCAGCATCATTTTCCCCATTGAAAATAGTTCTTCAGACTCGATAGCAAAGATTTTCTGTGTGCAGAGGAATAAGCTTAGGGAAAACAGGGGCAGCTGAGAAGTGAGAAGGAGGAGCAGAGCAGAGAAAGAGAAGCAATAAAATAACAGGCCAGAGAAACAGAGCAAAAAAATGTTGTCAGCTGGAGGAGAACAAGAGAGACCAAACACTGGTTTGTCCCATCCTCGTGTACACTAGCTCAATGCTCAGAGCACGAGCAACCCTGACCGCACAGGTTCAAAGAGCCAGTTCCCCTCCCGCTGTTCATCGGGATGCTGCCCTCGCACGCCTCCCGCCCAACCCGCACTGCTGCGCTGCCTGGGAGGCCTCGCCTGCGCCTGGACTGGAGCGGGTCACGTCGGGATCGCTTTGAACGCTGCGGGAGCCGACCTCTGCTGAGAGCTGCATGTCGGTGCCCACTGCGAACCTCTGACCCTGGCTGCCCTGAAACCACCGACCGAGTTCCCA
Organism: Alectura lathami; assembly: GCA_013399715.1. Lineage (NCBI taxonomy): Eukaryota > Metazoa > Chordata > Aves > Galliformes > Megapodiidae > Alectura > Alectura lathami. The sequence continues at coordinate 567,554 of VXAV01011495.1, forward strand.
CATGCCCTACAGAACCACTAGCATTCATGCATGGCTATACTAAAATGAGATTGAATAATTTCGTAGTGAAGTTAAAACTTCCCACAGTACCTCAGAAACCACAAACTGTAATTCATGACGAAAGACACTGATACCCCTGAAGACGGTAATTGATCCCATCTGTACTTTCATCTCCACTGACTGGGAGCACAGACAGCCTGCCTACACTGAACACCCACCTTATGGATGATGGATGAGCCACGTCCCCCCCTTACCGCTCACCATATGGTAGAGATAGATATCTAGATCTGCCTTGTTCAGAAGCAGACACGTTAAGCTGCAGGACTGCCTCAGCAGCGCAGAAAGATTAGAAAAACCAGCCCCTCGGGACTGAGGAAATAAACCACCCTGATTTAATGAGACTATTTTAACATCTACCCTAATTTAACTGACTAATGCCACAGAACCACAGAACAGTTGAGGTGGGAAGGGGCCCCTGGAGGTCACTGGTCCAACCTCATGCTCGAGCAGGGCCTCCTGGAGCTGGTCTAGCCACTCTGCTTTCACAATGACTACTCACCAGACTACAGTATTTTTCCTTCAGGTGTTTTTTTTTCCTTCCCCTTCCCCCCCTCCACCCCCATAAACACACTGTAAATAATATGTTCACCTCTGGCTCGATTTTCATTCCTCTTGAAGTTATACCTGTGTGGGTGTCGCTCTGGGAAACCCTCTGCTGCCCCTGCAAGTGCTTTTCCTCTGCACTTTTGTCCCACCAGAGGACAAAAGCTGTCCCCTTTTCACCTTCTTTCAGAAGGTACCCACAGAGTCAGGAAGAGGGGAGGCCGTGCAAGACAGCCATTGCTGCCCACCTCCTGCTGTTCTGAGCTGGATTGTGTGCGTTTTCTCCCTGCTTCAGCGCATAGTGGAGAGGGTCTGCCTGCCCAGAGGGATCTGTCACAGGCATCCCTGCTGCTGAACCGAGCCAGTAAGCCGCTCCTGTCTCCCCAGATGTTTCTGGTTTCTGAACTAATAGGAACCACATGTACTGCTGCCTCTCCCCAACGACCCAGGTCAGCACAAACAGGGAGGGGGGATGTTCCCCACTTCACTTCAGGAGCAGGGCTGCTTCAGGGTGCTTCAAAGCCAGGACTCTAGCCAAGAGCCACCCCCGCACCACCGGGACCAGCGCACACAGGTATGGCCTGCTGATGAAACCCAGCCCCCTTTAGGGTTCTGGATAGCGCCACAGTGTCTTCAGTACTGGAGGGAAGAATGAAGCACTGCGTGCACTGGTCTCCCCTACAGCAGTAAGCAAAGCAGCCGTGCAACTTCAGACAAGGGCGATAAGCAGCGCCCTGTTTGCCCACTGATTCTTAGCACAGAAGTCAGTGATGCTTCAAAGAAGCTAAGCTTTCTCCCCAGTATCTTAACAGGAAAATCCTTGCAAAGTACTGCCATCTGTTTTCATATGTTCCCAAATACCAACACAACAATGGTAAACATATGGCATTTCTTTAGTTAAACTTCATAGATATGTTTGAAGAGAGGAAAAGACAGAAAGAAATGTACTTGCAAACACTTCAGTACCTAATCTGGCCACTACATTTTCCTGCGTATTTATTTAGTGCATTCTGAAAACTAATTTTTAAATTTAGGAAACAAATTACAATTTAAGTCAATCCAAATCATGACAGGGGAAATTCAGAGCATCAAAAAGCACTTCAAAAATACCCAGAAATCAGATCTCTACCTTTTTTGTTTCCAAAGAATATTTTTCTCTGTTCTCTCCCCCTTGCTCAGATGTTGGTCAGGTTTGCTTTTCCAGTGTCCAGAAACATTTTGCTGAAACACTCACACAGAAATCAAAACTGTACTTCCAATTTTGCAGAGGCTTTTACTATTTGATACATGAAAACACTGGCTTACAGAGGTTCACCAGAACAAATTTAGTAAACTGCAACAGAAATTGCCTCCAGATTTATTAGAAGGTACAACATGTTGTCAGCCTAAATGCAAGGTTTATTGCCTTTTTAGTTTTGACTGCAAAACAGCAGCAGTATTGGAAGAGGCAGACTTCAGGAAAATAAGATTCTTGAAGAAAGAGGTAACAGTAGTAACATAGGCTTACATAGTGAAGATATTAAAAAGCCCCTGTATTCCTCTAGAATATATATTTTTTTATTTGCCCAGCTCTTAAATTTTCTGTATATACATATTTTTTTTTCCTAGGGATTAGCCCTCAACCTGTGCTCAGTAATCAGTTTGCACTTCTGCAGAGGTCCTATGAGTTTCTGTATTGAAACTAACTCCCAAGTCCATTCCTCACAAAGGCACTCAGACAATTAAATAACGAATTAAAGAGAATCACCACATCCCTAAGCTGGCCTAAAAAGTAGACCACCCTCACTGTAAATCTGCACTTGCAGTTGTCAAGTTTAGACACACAGCGCAGGGATCCTTTTGCACACACACCAGAAAGCTTCTCTGCCAGCAGCTGGCGAGGCACAATGAAGCCACTTATTTTAGCCAGAACAAACTGAAGCATGGGGTTAAAGTTCACGGTTAGCTAAAGCTCCGTGGCAAAGCCCAAGGATCTTGATGAATGTCAGCACATTTCAAGGGCTGCCGGGTTACTTGACTCTCCCAGACAGGCAAAAGGGCTTCCAGGAGACGCAGGGAGCTTGATCTCTGCCTCCATGACCCCTAGAATTGCTATTACCATTATTGCTTTTAATGAAACACATTGAAGGCCCACATTGCCATCAGCTGGCTGCAACTTGTTTTTTTGTTTAGGTGGTAATATAGTTAATAAAAGCCAGGTACAACCCTCATCCTGCTTTGGAAGCACATCTTGGAAGTTAGACAGCTCTGCTAAAGTCGTCACAGACCAAGATTGTAGGATATTTATAAAAACTCACAAACTAAACTGCTCTTAATATGCCATAAAAGCATTGTTCATCCATGTGCATGCACTGAAATATCTGATGTTGCCCTTTCCCATTTACAGGGAAAGCCAGCTCTGCTCAGGGAGACCACACACTATGTTGCATTTAGCACCTGTTAGGGAAGTTTCAGCATGACTTCAATTATTTCCAAGCTCGGTAAATCCCTTTCTGCCTCCTTGCTGGAGGGGTTTGCACCGATTACAGTGCTATAACACGTAAAAAGTATAAACCCCTAGAAAGCTGCAGTTTACATCCTAGTTAGAAATTCCTCTCCTTTTCACTTTCCATTTACAGCATTGGCAGCAACAGAACGTAAAATACAATTTCATAGACCGTGTAGTTCCTAGAATTTAATCCAAAAATCGTTGTCAATACTTATGATTGCCTGCTTGCATCACCTCAGCAGATGGTGAGGCCCTGGCACAGGCTGCCCAGAGAAGCTGTGGGTGCCCCATCCCTGGAGGTGCTCAAGGCCAGGCTGGATGGGCCCTGGGCATCCTGATCCAGTGAGTGACAACCAGCCCACGGCAGGGGGTTGGGCCTGGGTGGGCTGTAAGGTCCCTTCCAACCAAAACCATTCTGTGATTCTATGATCTATGCCTATGGCTGTATTACCTATATCTACATCTGCTGAGAAACTCATAATTTTCATATCCTAGACACGAGGGGCAGCAAAAAGCAGCTCTGTTACAGGAATAAATGCAAGATGGAGCCTCTTGGTCTCCTCCAGATCTACCTCCTAACCAAGGTCTTGCTGCAGGTGAAGAATGCCATCTCCCTGCTCCTCAATCTGGTCAGGAAGAGGAAAGCTGAGACCTCAGTCCGTGATCAATGTGTTTTAGTTACTGATGAGAGCATCCCAAGAAATGGCAGAGTTTGTCCATGTAGGATGGCTAGGGGAACAGCCATCACACTTTGCAACCAGGATCCCCACCTTTTCTGACACAGCTTAATTTGGTGGCACAAGCTTTCTCCTTATTCTTCAAATAATAACAAAAACTACCAAACAAACAACAAGCAACTGGAATCAGAAGATTACCACTGCACTGTTCTCTTTTTAATGCAATTTTTCCCTCATCAGAGAGCAAACAAAACAGATTTAGGTTTTATTCTATACTTAATCCTGCTTGGAAAAAGAGATACAGAACTTTCTAAGCATCCCACTGTTGCAGTGGAATTGATTATCACTGTTACAAACAAGTCATACAGAGGCTCTAATTCTTCAGAAACGGGTCACCTGAAGGTTGCTTAGCTCTGAATGTTCACAAATAAGCTTGAGTTTCCTAGAAGCAGAGGAAGGAGATTTGTTAGCAAGGAAGCCCACAACTGGTCCTTAAATGAACTGAAGATGGACTATAGCGGCAGAAAACAAACAAACAAAAAATCAGGATTATGCCCAGGTGCAAACAGTTTTCCCAATATATTTCTGCTCCAACTTAGGGTTGACTTCAAGTCCTAGAAGTTGCTTAGGCACCAAACCCCCAAGTACTCAAACATACTGAAGTAAGTAGTTTTGGACTTCTCCAGATCTTCTTAAAAGAAGCAGAGAAATACCCCAACAACTTGCCCACAACCTTTCTGTGAATTTTCATATAAAGAGATAGAACTCCTGTAGCTGAGCTTCATATTTTTGCAAGAAGAGTAAAGAATATGAATGTGGCACTGGCAAAAATCATTCAGCTATCTGAGGATCTATCCCAGGCAAACGTGGCATTGACAAACATGTTCCACACAGATGCACGCTTCCATTGTCCCTCCCATGTGCTGCAGGAACAGTAAAACACACAGTGAACAACACCCAAACAAGGGGGCTTTTAGCAGAAGACCATTCCTGGGACCAGCGCACAGTTACCAGCAGTTAAACCCCATCCATTATATTAAGAACTTTGGTAACATCCAGTGAAATGCAAACCACAAAACAAACCAGAAGGCAGACGGGTCTCTTCATTCCCCAATGCCTGATGCATCAGCTACCCCTGCTAATCGCCGGGCTTGGAGGCGGCCAGCGCGAACCAAGAAAACATAGCATCACGGGACTCGAACACAACGGTGCTGCTCCAGGAGTTGTAACAGGAAGGGCTGCAGCCCCCTAGAAACCCGCACCTCGCTGCTCACGCTGTGAGGCACCCCAGCTCTCGCCTTTTTTGCGGGGTCTATGTCCCAAGCAGGCTCACCAGTTTCACTCCCTGACCCAGAAACTGAGGAGCCGAGCGTAACAGCAGCATATCGATGCGGTCAAGCCCCTCACCAAGGCTCTTGCTGTGGATGCCTGTAACAACCAGTAAACCTACATGCACAGTTTGAGCTATGGACCTCTTAGCAAGGCTGCTCTTTCCCTGGGGAAACAGGCAAGTGTTAAGGAGATGACCCTAGGGATGTTTTTCTGCAATCTGACTTTCAGCTCCAGGAAAACACTCATGCCCCCAGGCATTCTTTTCAAAGTTGGGCCTGAATGCCAAAAATTAAGCAAATGAGAAATGAGTAAATGGCAAATTAAAATACCACAGCACTTAACTGTGGAAGCAAAAAACCAAGGCAATCCTGGAAGGAGCGATGTGCCCCAGGCACCTCAGCAGCTGCTGCCCAGTACTGCTGAGACCCATCAGCTCCTGCTGTCTGAGTCAGGCAGCACTGAGGGACCACCAAGAGTAAAAGGAGAGATCCTGGCATGTGAACACGTTTTTTTTTTTTTTTTTTTTTTTTTAAACCCCCCCTTTTCTTTTTTGATGTCTGCATTGCTTTCTAACACAACTAAGCAAAACTCAACAACTGAGTCAACACACTGGGCTCCCACAAAGCAGCCCCTTGTCAGAGCAGGAGCTGAGTGGCTGGCAGCCCAGCCCCACCCCATCTTTCCCCACATGTCCCTGAACGGCTAGCTGGCCCCTGGGGCAGACCTGCAGGCTGACGTCTGGTCTGTGGTTATCGGAAGAAGAGTTACCAGGATTTATCTGTTTTTATTTAATTGATGGATGTGCCTCTTTGCATACCAATACCAGGAAAGTGTTAAAGCTGCTTTCATGAGAAAAAAAATGTTTGGGTTAATAAGAAAAATATATTTCACAGTTCACATATTTAATCTGGCTTTAATATGAGTTTCCAAAGTTCTTTATCAAATTGTCATTCTGGTAATATTGCAATGGAAACACACTATTTTCTTTCCCACTCCACACAGTCTATTGACCTCCCCCATGGTCTGCAGTCAGTTTAGAAACTACAGCTTTTGTAATGTGCAAAGAGCAATCTCCGAACACTTTCACTGGCTAGCTTTATTCCAAGGCATTTGCATGCTGTCATTTCACGTCCTTCCAGGGCAGCAACAAAAACAGAAGTTGGTTGCAGTTAAATTTATGACACTCTACTGACTATCAGATCTGAGAACAGCCCACATAAAATCAGCAGGAAAGTGCCTGCTGAACTTCAGGGCAACTATAGGGGAAACGTCTTAAAGGGCTTATGCAATGTTTCTCAAAATAAAAGAGCAAAGGTAAACAGTGTGTCTGAAATGATTGTTTCAAAGGCTCACAGCACATAAACATCAGCATAAAGCACTTCACATGAAGCAAGACTCAGAAGGTTATCATCTCACACCAGAAGTTTTCCAAACCATTCTGCCAAATTTAACAAAGCATTCTGTCTGTGCATGTCTCTAAGGCAGCCTGCAATACCAAGAACCCCCCAACCTGTTACTGAATACAGGATACATCCTTTTGAAGTCTGTTGGTGACAACTGGAAAACATCATGTGCCACTGAAAAAAAGAAAATGTGGACTTGGGCAATTGGGCTGCTGTGTATCCATGTTTCCACATCAGCTGTGTTTTGTCTTAATGATATTGAGTGAAATACCACCTGACTGGGAAGTTTCACAGGTCTCCAGAGAAATAATTTATTTTATTCTTGGTGTTTAGTGTTTAGGAGACCCTAAAGAGATATTCAAAGGAGCCTCAAAAAAAAAAAAAAAAAAAACCCAAGCCTTCATAAGCCAATGGGAGGCAGCCTCAGCAGGCTTTGGATCAGATCTCTAACAAGGCACACCACCTCCAATTCAAAATGGAATAATACAGATTAAAGACAGAAGAAAAATGACTGTAGGACACAGGGGGTGGCTTCCGCTTTTTCCTAGTTCATTCCTTCAGCAGACAGATGCTCAGTCTGGAAGATCCCACCATTCAGATTAGGTGCCAAGCTGGAAGACTTGGGAAATAAAAGCTGGTTTAAGAAGTTAAGCCTCACTATTTAGAAATATTTACTGCCCCAAACTTTCATATCTGAGATGATGAAAACTTTTTCAAGAGAAACAACTGAAATCTTTTCCTGTCCTACAGTTTCTCCTTTGTTTTCCTGCCAAGACTTCCAGTAGAAACACTCTAGCTTAAGAAGACGGCTAAGTTACACTATTAAAGATGTTGGATTAAGCAGAAACACGGTGAAGAGCTTTTCACAGGCGGCAGAGGTTCAGGTCCTTAGTAAGGGACAGGGGTGGTTCTGGGTGATTCCAAGTCACACAGACTTCCCTTCCTAGTTTGAGAGGAACATGCTTGATACAGAAGACTCAAGTAAACAAAACAGCTACACTAGCTGCTTAACATTCCTAGCTTTTTCATCCTTGGTAGACTTGGAGAGTCTTTGGGCTTCCCTCTTTACAATCAACCTCTGGAAATACTATGAGATTTTTTTTAAAACCTCTGCTCCCTCCATTTCCCCCGTCCAAATAAAAACAACAGAAAACCACCCAAAGCAGAGAGACTTTCCTCCAAGTTACTGCTGCTACAATTTCTCTGTGTTTTCCCAGTTCCAAAAAAGGGAAAGAAATGAGAAATTATTCATCATTACTTCATCAACAAGGCTAAATAGCTCAACACAGAGCCAGGCATATGGCCACTGGAAAGCTGTTTCTTATGTACCCTATTATGCAAAAGGGATTCTGTGAAAGGATGAGAGACTGCCTTAAGGCCTCCAAACCACTGTGAGCTAGGAGAGGCCAGGCACCCTCTGACTAAAGCCCTGATGCACATGCATCCCTCCACCCTAAGCTTCAAGCTTCATCTGCTCTGCGTTTGGGGGGCTTCCAGCTTGCCTTCTGTTATATGATAAGCCAGGAAATATGGCATTACCTCCTCACATTCTAGGCATTAAGCATTAGCTATATTGGAGGCAGTACCTAGTAACTGAGACAGCAATGCAGAAAGCAAATTATAGAGCTGAGGATCCAGACTTGTCTGCTTCTGACTGCCCTTTGTTACAAGAATCTGAATTAAAATCAAAAGGCAGCTCCAGAGAGAGTCACTCAAAATCAGCATTCAAAATCAGTTTGTCAAAACCCTTGGAAACTGAAGAAGCCCTGGAGATGTGCACATCTCTTTCGAGGACTTCATTTTTATGGACACCTTCCCCTCTGGCTATGGGGCCCCAGCTGCCTCAGGTCAGAGCTATTGTGAGGCCTGCAGTTACTGCCTGGCTGCTTGGCAGAAAGAGCACTCCACAGTCCCTGCAGCAATGGCTGCAAAGCTCCCTGGTTTAAGGATACTTTCTGACTTCTCCTTACCCAGAGTACAACTGGAAACAACACTTGTTTTGGCAAGAAAACTGGAAGAGATTTGGTGTCATAGTGGTGAGCAGACCAGCTAGGTGACTCTCACCAGGAGCTGTTCAGGGATGCATGGAGGTGTCTATTCACTTCCTGCCAGGCAGCAGCTGCAGACTGAGGAAACTGTCGTGGCAAAGTCCCAAAAAGAACAGCATCAAGCTCAGAGGAAGCCAATGTATGGCCCTGCCTCATGTCTCCCCTTAGTCTCTCACTGCTCATTTGCATGCTGAGGAGGAGGAGGGAGACAGCAGGGAGATGCTTCACTTGCTAGCTGCACTCGCTGCAGAGAGAAACAGAAGGCACCAGTCCCTGCCACAGGAAAGCATCTGTCCCTGGCATCTGCTCTTCAGGGATGACTTAATTTCGTTCTGCTTTCATCACAGGTGATACCCTTTCCAGTTTTCTACACTGAAAATAACTAAAGTTATGGAATAAACAGGACAGCAGTTATGAAAGCATGTTGGCACTTAATCTCCTCATGCCTAATGCCTTGGAGTGTTTCAATCTTGCCTGAAATTCTCTCCCACTCACATAGAGGTTTCTTCACTTTTCAGACACCCTCTTGTTCTAACAGTTGACCATTGCCACCAAGATGATTAAGGGAGTGGAGCATCTCCCTTATGAGGAAAGGCTGAGGGAGCTGGGTCTCTTCAGCTCAGAGAAGAGGAGACTGAGGGGTGACCTCATTAATGTTTATAAATATGTAAAGGGTGGGTGTCAGGAGGATGGAGCCAGGCTCTTCGCTGTGACATCCGGTGACAGGACAAGTGGCAATGGGTGCAAGCTGGAACATAGGAAGTTCCACTTAAATATGAGGAGAAATTTCTTCACAGTGAGGGTGACAGAGCACTGGAACAGGCTGCCCAGAGAGGTTGTGGAGTCTCCTTCTCTGGAGACATTCAAAACCCGCCTGGATGCGTTCCTGTGCAATCTCCTCTAGGTGTTCCTGCTTCAGCAGAGGGATTAGACTAGATGATCTTTCGAGGTCCCTCCCAATATCTAACATTCTGTGATTCTGTGTGATTCATTGAAGAAGTAAGTCCTAGAAGACAGTTTCTGGTCCACAAGTTCGTCTTGGATCATCCTTTCTGCTCTGTATCTGCTGCACTCGCTCTGTTTATTGATCAGTGTATGAGTACTCAGTTGAAGAAACCAAAGGAGGTCAAACATAACACAGCTGGGTGACAAGCTAAGGCAGACATGTGAGGGGATTCCAATAGGAACAGGCAGCTCCGGATCAGGGCCATCACCCAGCATCTCCTCTCTAGCTTACATGACAACACCTTGTACTCAACAGAGTGTTACCCTGTCTTTCCTCTCAGAGGGGACCCCACTTAAGCACTGACTTGTGACAACTCCCCTTCGTGACACAGTTTAAACTCAGCTCTTGGAAATTAGATTCCACCTGCACATCCTTTTACATCCATTATCCCTTCTTCCTTAGATTTTCAGTTCACATATTACAGATAGTAATTTCAAACCTTCACAAATATTTTTATACATATACACACACAAAGAAACTGCGGTCTCCATGAAATTTCTGTGTAATTAAAATCTGGCATTCAAAATAAGAAAGGATCGAGTCCCAAAGCCACAGCCTTCGAGCCAAAGCAAATTCAGTGAAACCCACAGAAACCAGGATGCTGAAATGCAGATGAACGCAACCAACTGGTCTGCCTTTATCAGATACCACTGTAGCAACAGAAAACATTCACTTCCATTCCATATAAATAAAGTCTTCTTCACTCAAGTTCCTTCTCTAGTCTAAATTTAAGGATTACTTTTAAGCATCCCCCCAACAATTTAGCAAAATACAACACCCTTGCTGTATTTTGACTTGTATTTAAGGCTACAAATTCACAAAAACAGATGCCAGCTGCTGGGCATCAGTGTTAACTCCACTTGCAGAGCCCTGCAGTGAGGCAACTGTGATCCCTCACAGCAGCTGCTGACCAGCTCGCACTGGCCCCACTGCTAGTGGGGCTAGTAATGCATTTGAAATGTCTTTTCTCCCCTGTGCTTCTCCATATATACATAAGTAACGGAATATGAAAAAAACAACAACAACAAAACATTTTTAAGTATAGGAAAAAATGGAAAAAGCATTTTAAATTTCACTGCTGACTGCCACCCACACAAGCCCTGAGCAGCACAGAGCAGGGGGACAGGAGAAGCACAGGGGGTGGAAGGCTCTGAGGCATCCCCAGGCCTGGCCACAGGTCCCAAGGGCAGGCAAAGCCCTGCACAGAAGAGAGCCTGGTGTTCAGCTAACTACAAGCCCAGGATTTAACATGCCTCCCGGCTAGGGCTCACCACATCCTTTCTATCCTTGGTTGACTTTCCTCAGGACAGCTTCCAGGTTTTCTCTTTTAACTGAGCCCTGGCAGGTGCCAAGAGCAAACCTGCAACCTTGCGACACACCAGCCACGACAGCACCCGTTGGGCAGGTCACAAACATTCCCCCACATGAAAGCAGAAGGGCAAAGCCAGACACCCCGCAGAGCATGTACTCACCCCCTTCTTCACCTACAGCAGGCGGAAGCTCATTCTGCCTTCCAGCAAGCTCCTGCAGTAGCGCAGCCTCCCAACAACCAACACACTTCCCCCAAAGATGAGAAACATTCAGACCTTTAAGCCTAATGCATTTCAAGAGCTCCTGGAGACGTTTTACTTCGGTCACGTGCACCCAACCTCTGATTCTCCACTGAGAGGGCCCACCTGAGCCCTGCTCTGCCCGGCGCTCATCCAGGTGTGGGCACTGACGGCCTGCAGCTGTGGGGAGACCTGGGCCTGCCCCGTGCTGCCCTCACAGCCCGCTGGGGCTGCCCCTCACAGCCACACCTGTGCACGCATTCCTGTGGCCCGAAGTACAGCCCTGTGCCCATCTGCATGTCCATATGGGCTCTCCATGAATTCAAAACCAAGCTGGAACTGCAGCGTATGTGCTCCTCACTGCCCCTCTTCCCTTACAGCTCTTCAAGTGCTGATAGAAAAGATGACAGGCCTAGAAAATGAAGCCTTTTCTGCTGCTTACTGCAGCACATGTTCTCCAGCTGACTAATGCTTGGCCAAATAGGCCACCAGTTGCTGAAAAACCACAGGAGAGCCTTCCCATCTCGCAGTACCAGCCTGGGAATGGAGGAGCTGTTGTCAGCTCTGGGGTAGCACAGGTGGACTATCTGAGCACTGCGATGGCCCCACCATGGAGAAGCATGCCTCACTGCCTGACGTGTTTTTCTTCAAACAGTGCTTTTGTAGGAATCGCTTGCTGTATAAGCATGTTTATTATTATTATTATTATTATGAAAATAAGTATTTTATTATTGCTTTAATACTTCATATATGATTTATACTAGACTATCCAAGCAGGCCTAGCACTCTGAAAACTACAAATCCTTCAACCACAGCCAGAGTCAGGACCTTCACAAAGACTTTCATTCTTTAAGAAATTATCCTCTTCCAATATTTAAAACAAACAAACAAAAAAACCCCACAACCAATAACACTAGTAAATCAATCCACTTTGCTGATTTGCCACTTTCTTCTCAACAACAGACAAGAACATTTCTGTCACATGGGGACTAAAATTTCATCAGCTGAGTCGATTTCCTCTATCCATGAACTAGAAACCTTAACTCAGTCTGGCACATTGAAAAGTACATCTGCATTCACACCCGTATCCTTAGGACACGCTTAGTTTACAATATTCCCAGTCAAAATTGTGCGGCTGTCTTGTGGCAGGCAGGTTACTCAAACCAGCTCGTAGTTAATTGCAGTAAGACAAAGAGTGGGGAGATGGCATTTGCATGCGTGCAACTTGAGCAAGGAGCTTATCCCCATCGTGGGTCAGTACCACCACAAAGCAGAGGGCTGATTGTTCATATCCAAGCTCACATTGGACATTGCCCCTGCAAATGCTTCTAGAATGACTGGTTGTTTATTTTAATGAAATGGAGTAAAATATTTTCTCAAAAAACACTAATGTTTCATATTTGTAGTTCAAGTGCTTCATGCGTGGGTTACACAAACACAGACAGGGCCAGAAAACCTTACTTCCTTTTGTACTGTCAAAGCAGTTTGGTTTGTTTCTTCTCCAAGGAACTTGGGAGAATTTGTAAAAAGGAAAAGTGTTGGAAAACAAGGATATACAGAAGAAAAAAAAATTAAAAATGCAAATAGTAATATTGTAGTAATGTTGGTCCTTCAGTCAGAGTTAGTCCTCCTGAGTTTGCACTCGGTGAGTGCTGCAATACAATTTTAGTCATCACAGTATTGTAGAATTTTCTGGTTTCAAAGAGCTGTAATGCATCCATCATGACTACGGTGCCCACTGAAAGAAAACACCTTAGAGCTGCATTCTGAGGCATCCAGTAAATTGTAGAAAACTCATGGACCTTGCTGGAATTCACAGAAACTCCCCACTGCCCCAGGCACTTGACAGGGAAGGGGTTCAGGTTTTGGATGGCTGAAGCAAGACGCGCAGATCCAGATAAGCAAGTATGTTCAGGCAGACATGGCTTGATCTCCAGTAGCCACTTCTTCAGTGCTGCATTTTATTTTATTTTTATTTTTTAATTCATGCTTTTACTACTATAGCAACAGGCTTGTGGGGGCAGATTTAATTTTTTTTATTTAACTGGACACAGGAATTGTCCCTTTTCTTTTAAACTGCCAGCTACTCACCATTGTTGGAGAGTTTCCTAATTCATTCCAGAAATCACTAAATTACTACAGAAAACTACATGAATAGCCCTGAGACTTTGCAAAAGGAGAGAGTAATTTAAACAAAGTAGTATGAGAGTGTATTGCTGTAACTGTTTCCTCAGTGAATTATTGGCCAATTGCTACAAAAACAACCTCACTCAGCTTGTGATTACCTGTTGTTGCACAGGGGCAATCCCATAAGGATCAGGATCCAACAACAGAGCCCTTAGCCGCACCACAAAAATTAAAAATAACGTCAATTATCCAGGAAAGCAGAACAAGTAATTTTAACTGTACTGAAGCGAAAGAACACCACTACTGGCTCAAGGCCCCTGAACTCACCTTCTGCAAACATACAAAAAGACAAACTTCCCCAGGGAACGCACAATGTATGTGCAGGAGCAGAGACCAAATGAGAGATGCCATAGCGGGAGAGCTAACGGAGGCAGTGGACACCAGGGCTTCAGACAGCCTGCAGCCCCATCTGCTCCCACAGCTTAGAGGCCTGCAGGGGTTAACATGGTTAACTTGTAGCTCCTCCAAGGAGACAAAACTACGGAAGTGAATGTCTGCCTGTGGATATTTTAAACAAAAAAAAAAAAAAAAAAAAAAAAAAAAAGAAAACATATGGCCCTCTGGAACTAGCTGTTTCTCTAGCTGATATGTCACAGAAAACAGATAGCCTAGGCCTAGAACGCCATGCGAAAGCTTTCTTCCAAGGAGCCATTAGAAAACAATTTAGGCAACATGCTTCTATTTTAAAAGCTCTCAGATGAGCACAGCAGAAAACACAAAGAAGTTGAGAATGCTCATGTAGAGTTACCAGAAATGATTAAAAAAAGAAAAAAAAAAAAAAAACACAAAATACCTTAAGTGTATAAAACAGCAGTTTCTTACCTGTGCGAGGAATATTTCTGAAAATGCTCAGACAACTTAGAACAAATAATTAAAGCCAGCCTTTTGATTCACAGATGACATTTTGTGATTCAACACTTAGACTGGTAATGAATAAAAATTAAAACAGTAGAATAGTCTTAGTTCAGGAGGCTGCATAGAAAGATGTGTAATCTATTTTATAAAATCAAAATTTTCATTTAAAAAAATGAAAGTATGTGGAATAAAACCACAGGTATAATAAATAAACTGCTGAGGGCAGCTGCAATGCACATCTTCAAATCCAGGTCTTGAAACTTGATGGCCAGTGTTTCACAGCCCCAGTTCATAGGTAGCCTGGGCCCAAATTCGGGGCCAGCATGAGCTGCTGGATCCCCCTGCCTGCAGGAAAGGTGCTGGAGCACCCATGGCTCACAGGGGCTGGAGTTGTGCCATACCCAAAGACAGCAAGGCCAGGTGGGATTGTGAGAAGTCTTCTCCATCCCTTGCCAGAGGATAAGCTGTGCCTTACACATCGCCAATGTTTAGAGACATCTTTAACTTTTTTACAAAAAAAACTTGTGTAAATGATTTTATAATGTTCTCAGAAAATGTATTGAAGGGCTTTGCAAAGTTTCTATCAGGATTTTTTTTTTCTCCTAATGTTTAATCTAAAGGTAGCCAATTATTTCTTGTCCTATGAACAGTGGATTTGGAGACCAAGTGTTCAGTTGTTGGTTTTTTTTTTTTTTTTTTTGTCTTTTTTTCAATAGCTCTTTACAAATGTGAATACTCCATTGGTCATCACTCCTGCAGACTAAACAAACCAAATTCTTTCATTTTTTACACACAAAATGATGTCGTCTAGCACTCTCATCTTTCTTGTCTCTCTCCACTGGACTCTTTCCAATTAGCCGCTAGACTCCTTGAAGCACGACGCCTGAAACTAGATAGAGTATTCCATCTTAGACCTCATTAGGCCTAATTAAAGGAAAAGGCTATTTCATGTGCATTTAGCGGGGAACTCTTTATTCACTCTAGAATGAAATTTGCTTTTTCTGCAAAACATGGCATTACAGACCCATGGCTAGCTGGCCACTCAGTGGGATCTGCACATCCTCTTCCACAGAGCTCCCACCGCTTGCCGGCTCACGTCCATCGGTGCAGTGCTCTCTATTTGCCCTGTTGTTAGCAGTCAGAGCTCACTCTCTCTGACCACAAGGTGCTTCGAGCATACATATATATACTCCTTCACACTTGCCCAACTTTTAACTCTTCGTTGAGGTCACCATAAGCTAATGCCACTGTCCTAAATTAATGCCCAAATCATTAGTTCAATATATTGGTGCCGGATGAGTCCTCCTTGTCTTAGCCATAAAATGGTTCATGTTATCTTACACACCAAACAAGTCAACGGATTGTGCAGGTGTCCTTGTCCAATTTTATCTCCTTCACTTCCTTTAACAGAAATAATTACTTCTTCCAGATAAACTCCCCACATCTAGATTAAGACCCTGACCTGAAAGTCACTGAATGTTGGTCTTCATTTTTCTACACACTTGGATGAATTCTGGATCAGTCCATTTGTGAACAAAATTTTCTCCCTGCCTGCTACATTTTATTGAAAACTCTGTTGTCCTACATGCTCAGACAGAGCATGCATTTTTATGTACAGGTTATGTTATACTGATGATATAAAGGGTCAGTGATGGTCACTTGCTGAACTAGGTATTCAGAAAAAATACGAACACCACCATGCTCGGGAACTGTTCAAACAGAAAGATCCAGGATTCACAAAGGCAATGCAGATTCTGTAACAAAGACATAAAATACTACAGCTGTAATAGAATCATCTAAAATACTGAGTTTCATCAGTCTGATTTTTAATGTTGTACTTGCTGATGTTACAAATAAAATATAACTTTAATATTTAATTTATAAACTTTTCAGATTTCCATGTAAAACCAGCCATAGGTTTAAAGTAAAGAGAATTTTGTGGAGGCAACAGCTTTCTCTTTAACAAGATTCTAAATTTACAGTAATGTGTAAACATAAATATGATCTCCTTTTGTACACATCTGTGTATATTAGTTGATACAAATATAATTTACTATTGAAACTTTTTTGCTTTTGATTTTGCTACACAGTTTTATGCTGGCATCACATATTAATTGATTAATCTTTCAGAGTAAGATTTATGCACTTTGCATTCTAATCCCCAGTATGTCCATTGCCAGAAGTGGACTTCATGTTCAGAGAGAATCGAACTCACAGTGTCAGCAATCTAAAGTTAAACTTCAACATGAGAATATAAATAATCAATCAAAAATGAATGCATCATTTTCATGTCATCCTCGCCAGATGCTTGAAGGCCAAGATCCAAGCCAACAAAAAACAGTGACAGTTTTCCCATCGACTCAGCTGGAATTCACCTGCAGTCCCCAATTACTGCAGACTCTCATTTTAGTTCTTCAGTTTTGTCACAGCATGAAGAGTTAAAAAGTGAGCAGCGTCACATCTTCAGTGTGAGAAGTAAATCCTCTAAGTCTTTCTGGGCCTCTTTGTCCTGAAAGAAACAGACAATCATGCATCAACTTAGATAGGATAAATCCCTTAATTTGCTAATACGTGCCTCTCCACACTTCTTTACTAACAACAGACGTAACACACAACTCAAACAGCCACAGAAAGTACAAGACAGCATAGTAAGTTAATTTATCAGTGATTGCAAAATAAAGCATGAAGTGAAAACAAGGGCCAGATGGCAGCCCTCCCTTTACAGCTCTGTTAAAGCACTTAAAATGTTAGCCACAAATAGCCCTCTCGGCAGACCAGTAAGCCTTCCAGCTTATGCCATAACTTTTATTGGTGTACCTTGCATGCAGTACTGCCCTGCCCTATACTTTATGTAAGCTTGCAAGTTGGTTGTGTGCAGTTTTTCTAAGAGTACTTCTGTGAAATCTGGTAATGATTTAACATCCAATTANCCTGCCTGTATCAACCCCGATGGACTGACGACTTCCTCAGTATCACCCACACCAGTGTTGGCGGGTCTCTACCTACACTACTGCGCTCACAGCAGAGTTGAGCAAGTCAGTGAGGAAGAGGCAGGCAACCTGCTATGCTCAGAGCCAATACTATACTACACCTCCTAGGACAGAAGGGAAAAGCTTGTTTTAGGCTGATGTGTAAGTGCACATTTTGCACAGGGCTTCAGACAAAGCCCAGCCCAAAGAACTCTTTCAAAGGTAACCAGTGGCATACATTTTGGCTATTCCACATATAACCAGTTGGGAAAGGGGTACATGTAGTACAAAAAACTCAATTATTCTACTTATTTTTGAAATGTCTTCTGGATGTAATCCACTCGCTTTGCTTGCGGCTGCAAAACTTGCAAAATGCACCTTGGTTTAAATCCACATTCCTAAAAAGTCAGCACCTTGTATCTGCAGACTGGTAAGGGCCAGCTGCCCAATACATACGCATGTGCATTTAATAGCGCAAAGTCAAAAGCAAATGCACATCACCAATTTTGTGCAAAATGACAGAGACCACTATTTCTTTCCCAGATAATGCCACAGGCAACTCTGAAAGAAAATACTGCAGACAGTGAAGTAATCACTGAATTTCAGGATCACTTTGTTATCCAATCAACCAAAAAGCTGGATGAAAATACAGGACACTTTAAAACACATTTTACGGGTGAAGAAATTCCTGCTTCTCTTTATTTTGGTTAGTTGTCCATAATGTCATAGAGGAACAGAGAAGAATATTGAGATGATAGAAACCATATGCCAGACATGTCAAACTACATTATATTATTGGTCTGGATTGAGGCATTAATACATTAGCTGGATGTGTCTCTCGGAGTCACTGCCTTGCTCCCACTGGCAACAATAGGCTAAACTATCTGCCTAATCATTTATCAGAGGCCTCAGAAGGCACACACTGCGAAGCCAGTAAGCTCTTGCCAAAATACTCTAGCAGAAGGAAATGTCACACTGAATTCAGCACCCCTTAAATTCCACGTCACTACAAGCTTTCTGGAGCACCAACCCATCCATAGCTTTCAATAAAAACTGAGAAACTCAAGATCTGTACCAATATGTTGATTGATTCAGGGAAAACACACTCTTTCCTGTACTGACCACGGTCAGCTTGTGAAAATCATTCTGAACGCTGTAAAGCAAAAAAGTAAAAATATTGTCCCATGCTATTAAGAAAATGAAAAAGGTTTCCTTGTGTTCTCCTCTTTTCACACTTTTCTGGGCCAAAAATAATAAAAGTACATTTTTTTTTCATATCTGAATAGTGTTCAGCATTTCATGGGCTGACAGATTCCCTTACTCACTTCACATGATACAGCTTTTTAAAAACATACCTCCAAGCAATTGTGTACAATTGTCTCTCTCCTTAGCAGCAAAGGACTACACTGGGCAAAGAGCTTTAGTGAGACGCAAGGTCCCAAAGCCGTTGGGCAATCTTTCCTGAATCTTCCTCTGGGCTTAGGAAAAAGAATAAACCCATGATTGTTCTAAGAACTAGCTGGAGAAGAAACTGCACACATGCAAAACTTTGTACCTCTGGTCTGCCAGTTCTAAACAAGACTATATCAGGAACAGGAATTATTATTGCTACAAACTATTTAATGGACTGTGTTAATTGAACCAGTGGCTTCCAGTCAATAATAATAACCCAGATGGCAAAAACATTTTAAAAATCAGTAACGGCATTAAAAACAAAGCTGAGAATGGTCAGTGAAGGGAAATATTGTGTCACACTTGGATAGGGTCCTTCTAGACGAAGAGCTGTGTCACAACAGAAAAAATAGAGAAGCCCAGGACGCTGTTCTTTGTGCCAGTCTCCAGTCTGAGGGAGGAAAACTTCATTAACGCCCAAGCTTTTCCAGTCAGTTGGAACACAGATGCAATTCCTATATTCAGACAGCGTTCTTCCTCCCTGATTCCTGAGTCTGTGGGTTTCTAAAAGCGAACAATCCAGTTGGCTTGATTTTTTATTTTTTATTTCTTTTTAATTTTAAAGACAGTCAGGCTTTGACCTCCCTCTAGAGTGCAGCAGGGAGAGAAAGAGGTGCAAGTCCTATCCGGAATGCAATGCATTTGCGTCACTCCCATTTGTTCAGCCTGAGGCTTAGCTCAGCACTTGCTGAATACACAGCCATTTCCAGCCTCGACTTTCTGCTGTCAAGGCTTACATTTATTAACCACTTCTCATATCATTTTCAGAGTTGAACACGAGTTCAAATGTTCTGCAGACTGCTACACAAAGGGTACTCAGAGTTACAGAGTCAGTGACTGTATTTCCCCTCTTCCTATTTTCTTGCCTTTCTTTTCTGTTCCATCATTCACAGGGGATATGCACAGGAAAAAAGACCTGGGAGGCCAGGGGCTGAACAAGGGAAGAGAGGGAGTTGAAAACAAGAGCAAGACAGAGGGCAAAGCTGGTGGGAAGAAGGAAATGCTGGCCTAACTAGATATAGCCCACATTTTTACAGTTAATTTTTACTAAAAAAAGTTACCAGTAAGCATACAAACAGACATACACATAGAAATGTGCATATAAAAATTAAACGGCAATCAGAACTGGGAGAGGAATATAATGATTTTACCTTCCATCTCAGCTAATTATTTCCTTATGTGCTGAACACTCTCAACCCAGGCACCGCATGTGTGCACTTGTTGACAAAGTCCCAACTGTCAACAGAGAACGGATACATCCCCACGACCACAGCCAAAATGGTAACTCCAGCCAACTACAACATAAGTGTGCGCAACCGGTGCCAAATCCCTAGCTGACATGCATCCTGTAGGGCTTCGCTGAAGTCAGTGTGGCTGCATGGTGTATCAAACGAGCTGGGCCACGAGGGTGGTCCGGAGCTGTGCTCTGGTACGTGGTAACAGCAACGAGGCGCTGAGAGCCACCCCTGCTTTTGGGTACAGCTGCATCGTCCCTACACAGCGCCAGGAGAAATCCTGGACTGCAACAGAAAAGACTCCCAAACGTGCACAAGGATTGTTAATTAGAGCCCTAGCTCTTGTGGACCATATAAATCATATAAAGGGATATGCTATACGTTCACAATGTCATGACACATTCTCACACATTGTGTGACTGTAGTAGCACACAATTGCAAAATACTGTTTTTCCCTTCAGATATTTCAGTAAACCAATGCAATCATCCACTTGCAGTTCTCTGTATGACTGCTGTATGCCACAAGTCCGAGCACTTTATGTTCTTTCATATTTTTAGTATCTTCCTCTGGGGATGGGCTACAACTTCTCAAGGCTTTTAGGCTCAAGGTGAGGTCAGCTTTAAAATACGCAGCTGACAGTAACTCAACATGTTCTGATTATACTTCAGGCGGACAAAAAACCATCCTTTCAAGCCCCCAGATGACTGAGAATGAACAGTTTAGGTAGTTCTAGGATTGCTGTTGAAAAGTTATTCAAAATTGAAATGTGGTATTCTGTAACTGATTGCTGTGTAAAATTTTTATCCACTAGCAGATTATTTTCTAACTGAAAAGACCAAGTTGCACCTATACTCAGGTTTCCTTTTACTAATGAACTCACTGTGGATCTTCTGGTGCTCAAGACATCCCCTCTTTCTCTCCAGCTGCCAGCCGCCACCACTGTGGGACCTACAGCCCTTCTTTCTGCGCAGCCATCCCTGTAACGGGGCCCGGTCACGGCCCTGTCAGAAAGACGCCTGTTGAGGCTCTCCCTCCACCCTCTCTATTGGCTCTGAGACAACATTTTTCAAACTCCTGGAAGCCTGACTTCCTCCAGCCACTCTTCAAAAATAGGAAACAAAGTGCACACCTCTTCGTCTTGTAATGCCCCCGTGAATCCACCTCCGTGAGCCCTCCTGCTGCTCTCCCCCTGCATTTCCAGCAGAGCAGACTTGCTCCCACTGCTGCACAAACAAAGGTGGTAAAACCGTGCTGCCTTCCACAAGATTGCGTCACAAATGCTGGGTGACTGACTAGTGAATCTGATCATAAATGTAATAAGCTCAGTATTTATCAGGACAGACCTTACCCTTACATATGAAACTATGCAACTGCAAAATCAGTCTGATCACCAAGAGAAATCAACTCTATACTCTGAAGTGCAAAATAATTAAAAATAAAGGACGTCTCCATTTCTTTAAGCAGATCTTTTACAATTGTCTCATTTTTTATCAGCATTTTACAGTATGAATTGTGGTCTCATTATAATGAGTTTTTAAAAGGCCTGTTCCCTGCGCATGAAGCACTCGTATTCAGTGTAAAGAGAACCACAAATTAAGAAATAGGTTTTAATTTTAATTTTTTTTTTCTCAGTTAGTATTATTTTTGACAAACCACATATTCACAAGAGCCTTTAATTTTGAGTTGGTGGTAGCTGTTAGGAAGTCCTTGTTCAACTCCACAAATACCACTATCAGGAAAACAATAGTCTGGCATTCAAATGAATGCCTCCATTACTCTGTAAATGGAACATTGTGGACTTTTGCTTTTGGACAAAAAAATACACAAAAAATCTAAAGGAACAAATATCCTCTAAGGACAGTAACGTTTTGCATTGAGCAACATCTGTAATTTGAGATATCTTTGAACAGGGGAAAATCAGAAAGACATAGAAAAAAGAAAAATACTGGTTTCATTAGGAAAAAACATTTTTGTGTAAGGTTAACAAATTCTTCACACAGTTTCAATCAGCAATTTGTTCACAAAGAAGTCATACTTTGTACCCTTCGCTTTAAAGCAGAATAAAATGACTTTTTCCTCCTCAAGATCTTACTCAAAAATATAGCAGCTTCAGCAGCTTCAAATGAGATATACTGGAAATATCACAGTGAGATCTGCTACATAGGACCAACCAGTGGTGGGTGGCTGGAGGAGGCATTTCTTGGTAAATCTGTTTTGGAAAGTTCAAGATGTACAAATGGTTGTGACAGGAACCAACGGATGCTGAAGTTTATACTCTGCCCTCTCTTCCACCCTTCCTTAAATCCCACTCTGCTCCTTACCAATGAAATTCAAAACGTAAATTAATGATCTGGGAGGTTAATCATGCTAATGTAAAAAATGTAAGAAAATCTTACAGGCAGTATTTCTCCTCAGCAGCTGCATTCTTGTTTAAACATTCAGCTATTGTTTCTGCCCATTATCACATTTACCTCCTCCTCCTCCACATGGGCTTTTCCAGCTTTTCAAATGTCACTGTGGGTGAAGACAGTCGTTACTAACCCTTATGCTTCCTGCCATGTTCCAGCTGTAAGAAGTGAATGTCATAATGACAAATTTCTGTAATATCTAAATCTCTCTTGCTACTTTTAACTCTGAACGGCCTTCATTTTCTAATTGCTGGAAAGGAGCAAGTGTTTTTTTTTTTTTTAAATTAAGATCTTTTCAAAATCATTAATAACTTTGTAAACTACATTCTAAGCTTCAGGGAAGTTTTTAGCTACATTTTGAGAAAGATTTTTCCGTAACCCTCAGAGCAAATAGACTGGCTTTGCACTCTTCCTGCTTCTCTGTCTTCAGCTTTTCCAAGACTAAATTTCTTGTAATGTAACTGCTGCTTTTTAGATCTATTTTCAAAAATAAAATAAAATAAAGTAAAAAGTCAGAGAGATCAGAACTTCGAGGTTTTAATGAAGTAATCCACTACATCTCTTTCTCTGCTAGGCTTAGGTTAACACCTCTGTAGTGACCTTAATGGTCCTAAAAGCACACAGGGTTCACTCCCACCTTCATGCTCACGTCCACACTTAAGAAAAAAAACTAATTTCTTTACTTTTATACTTTATAAATCTACATTTATACATAAATTTTATACAAGTTCCTCCCTTGAAAATGCCAAGCAATCTTAGCTATAAAACAAAACCATGTGTTTAATCAAGCGCACACACCTACACTCACTTTGTCTTTCTGAATGCAAGATGAATGCTCATGTTTTCAAATTTAAATCATATTTTCCCCTCAAATTCAAAAAAGGCATTTTTTCCATCACAGTAGTCCACCACATCTGGTTTCAACAGCCCTTTATGTAGCCACACTCAACCCGGCACTTTACAAATAATGAGTCTCAGTAAGGGTATTGCAAGTTCAGTGAGATAAACAGAGCAGCTGTTATCCACTTTGTAATAACTCACAGCAGCCCTAAGCATTAGGATCTCTCTTTTTGAAGGGGTGAATGTTTCCCAGGACCCTGGGGTTATCCACCTGGACAGCAACCAGAGAAAAGCAGGACAATTTAATGTCCCATGCACCTCCAACCATGTAGTACCACTCCACACTATGACAGTATTTATGGCCAAGGAAGGACAATATGATTCATCTGAGGTTTCTGTTTAGAGAAGAGAGGACAGAGAGAAAGATCTCTAGTACTGTAACATGAGTTTCGTTTTCCAGACCTAGTTTGCACCAAATCTACTCTACTCCCTTTCAAAAGGAAAATAAATAAATAACAAATAGAGTGATTGGTTGGAAATGTGCCCCAGATTGACTATGAAAAGAAAAGCAAACAAAATGACACTGATAGTAGGATTTACAGGAGTCATTAACTCCGTTTGGAATCCCCTCTACCCCTTGAATTAAAAGGATATTCAATAAGTGGCAGAGCAGACATGGAGAAGGGATATTTGGATGTGATACAACATTCAAGACAAAAATCATCTCACTTAACTTGAAATGTTAAATGGAATGAATCCTAGACAAAGTGTCAAAGAAGTACCCTGAGTCAGACCAGCTGAGAATTTGACCTGAGGATTGAAATGAGCTACGGGCTATTTTACTGATGCTGAGAATCTCTAGTTCCCACCGAAGTCAACAGAAACTGTGGATGCTCAGAAGAACTAAAAAATTAAACCATTATCTACTATTATTTTTCATAGTTATGCTGCAGGGTGGTTTGTATCATGAAATGTTACACATTTCATCACTATGGCACCTTTCCAGCAAGTTTGTCTCTCAGTCTACAACTCTTTTTATGCCTTTATACATATACATGCTTCTCAGCAGAAACCAACATTTAGAAACAGTAAAGGAATTTCCCTGCCTGAAGAAAGAGAGGTTTTAAAACTCACATGAGAAACTATGATTACACTTAGGAATGATGGGTTTCACATGACTGTGACAACATCATGTGCTGCTGACAACCTTGAGATCCTGCGCCGTGGCAAACTAAAAGAAATACTCCAACAACTGCTGCTGAGCTGTTTTCTGTTTCAGACCATGAAATCTGTCTTTTACACGGCTGGAGCCAATTCAGTCTCTACAGTCTTATTACAGTTTCTTCCCTGCCTTAAACTAACCTGTCTAAACGTTATTCCTACATACAGCTCCAAACCCTGAACCACATCAGTTCCAACATGTCTCCCCCAAAATTCTAACAGTTTTTCTCTAACACCATAACCAAAATAAGATGTAATATTCTAATTCAGATGGGATTCGAGGTAACAGCCAGCATTAGCAGAGTTTGTGTTTCAGATCTCCATTTCATAACGATGCCTTTCAGGGTGAGTTTGGTGTTACCTTGTGCTGACTGATTTAGAAAGGAAAAAATAAAAATAAAAAATTGCACGCTATTACTCCAAAGCTGTGATTACTTGGAGTTTTTTTCTAAACTTTGCTAAAAGCACATCACAAGTAAATCAGCCAAAGCAGACAGATCCATGATATCCATAGAATTATTCAAAACAGAAGAAGACTTGTCTTCCTGATTTTTAGGGCCCACTTGCTGCTTTTCCTTCAGTTCACAAACCAATATAACTCTAACATCATCACCACTCTGCTTGCCAGAATACACACACACCCCTTGTATTGCTCCCAAATTCCTGCTCTCACCTCAGCTCTGCTGGCACTTCAGAAACGTGCTGGGGTGTTGCCTTTAGCAGGGGCTAACCCCCTGCCCTCAGGGCAGCCCAGGATGCATGGAACTCTGAGGACTGCACTGAGCTCACAGTTAGAGGTCAGGTGTCTCTGGTACGCATCCTACACGTGTCTGCACACCCGGTCTCTCTGCCACCATGGGACAGAGCCAGGATGAGGCATCTGGAGGCCTCTCTTTCTCCACTGGGGAGCCTCAGCAACTACCTGTGACTGGACACCAAATTTTGTCCAGCTGTTTTTATCAAAGATGAACCCTCCTCTATGCTACCTCTATAATTTTTCAATGAGTCCTTATGAGTATGTTGAATGACTCTCGATTTACTAAACATTTGTAGCCTTCTGCACATCAGAAGTTTCTGTATAATGTATGTGTGCTTGCAATTGTATTGGCCAGCTTCAGAGCTCATTGCAATAAAACCTGGTGTGTAATAGGTTGATCACAGTAAAAAAAAAAAGTCATGAGAACAGTCAAAGCAGACTTATATAAAACAGGCTGAGTGCAAGCAATTTCAGTTAAATGCTTATACCACTTTTACGTAGAAAATAACATAATTCACGTAAGTCTTTCTTATATTCCATAAAAAAACAGGCAAGCTGAAAGATACATTTCAACAACAAGTAAAAAGTGAAGCAGAGTTGAGATATTCTGTCATACCTGTATCCGTACATACAGAAAGAAACACTGAACTTAAGCAATGATTGCTTAATTTATGATTGGTGCATACTCTAATTTGGATCAAAAATAAAGGCCACCCAGGAGCAGCTGCTTGTGAGGCATGCAGTGGTCTTTCTTCTGAAGGGGAACATTTGACACAAACATGTTAGTGCTCCACGCACAGCATTGATTGTCAATCAAATTACAGAGCTATTTAATGGTCTTTTCCCTTAACTTCAAAGAATCAAATGGGATAGGGACAATTCGTCTCTGGAATCACCTCTCTCTCTCCCTCCCCACCACATCTGCTGTGCTCAAAGGGAGTCCCTTAGGCTGACAAAGCTCAGGTTTGAACTTGTCACGCTCTAGGACGGTAAGACATTTTCAGTCTTAGGTCGGTAATTATGGAACTTGCTTCTACACGAGATGACATAGCAAGAGAGAGCCTTCTTGCCATGACTTAGCTTACATTTGAGAAATTAAATCACTTAAAATCTCAAAATATCTCTAGAAATGTTGTATCCACAAACTAAAATACTCCAAAGGTTCTAAAAGGGAATCTAGTAATCTCTTAGAATCAACTGTCTTCCACCAGATGTAACTGGAAGAACTGTGCCTCTGTAACCACATTGTGGCTGAAGACAAAAACAAGCTCGAACAATTCATCCACCTCTGCCTCAGCTAATAACAGACGGTGCCCTGGAGGCATCAACAAGGATCAGAGGCTTTGAGGAGCAGGACAAGAAAGTGTGGGACAAAAATCTCAAGTTCTTTCAATTGAGAAAAAGTAGGTCTGAGGCAAAATTTCAGAGCAGTGACATGCTCAGCTACTTGTGCTTCAGACAGTCTAATGAAATGGGTTGAATTACAGAGTGCAATCTGATTTGCAGCAGCCTCTGACACAAGCTAGTCCCTGACAGTTGCTCATACAAAGATTTTTTTTTACACTGTGGATATAAACAACTGCACTGTCAACCTAGAGTGGAGGAAAAAAGAAGGTCCTGTGTTCAGAGGAAAAAGTGAAACATTATGTTATTACTGACAGTGTAACAATGGGTGCAAAAGCAGACAAAAAGAACAAGTTATCACTCTCAATACCCACCTCATTAGTAACTGAGAGAACTGACAGTGCAGAATCACAGTACTTCAGTGCATTGTTTTTCTGGCCAAGATCTTTATAGCACTGAGAAGAAAAAACATTTTGTTTCCAGTCAGACCACTGCAAGAATACCAGAGTCTACAAATCATTATTTTTAAAAGAACTTGGTTACCTTTGCCAAATACACATAATTGCATTTGGAATATCCTGGA
The DNA here is from genome assembly GCA_013399715.1 of Alectura lathami. Taxonomy (NCBI): domain Eukaryota; kingdom Metazoa; phylum Chordata; class Aves; order Galliformes; family Megapodiidae; genus Alectura; species Alectura lathami. The sequence continues at coordinate 594,513 of VXAV01011495.1, forward strand.
TGCATTTCTTCTGCCTAAAGAACAAAAAACAGGAAACAAAACAGACAAAAAAAATCGTGTGAGGAGATTTACGTGGTCTGCGTAACATTTTCTGTAATGCAGTAAGCTTCCTCAAACATCAGACTGAATCATCCCTCCTGTGTGCACCACAATGTTTAGCACTTCCAAAAAAAACAAACCCCAAAAGAAAAGAAAATTCAAAAAACGAACTCTAAACCAGGCACAGAAGTTGTTGATACTGAACACCCAAAAACATTCTGTACTCCTTGGTCTCCTCTCTTCCACGCGCTTAGTACAGATATCAGACTATTCTATAGAACATCTACGGCGTTCGTTCACTTTACACAGTTGGCTGGAAGACACCGCTCCCTCTAAATTATTAATATTTATTTCTTCCTCAAGGAAATAAGCAACCAACCATTCACACATTGAGTAATAGATACTGAAATGTATTCATTAATATTTTAACTGTTTTTCTTTCACAGGCCCATATCTTCTAGCTTTGGGTTCACTCTTCTTTTCAGATTGCTATCTTCTGAAAAATTCAGGTAGCTTGAAAAGATCACCTTCCTTTTAAGAGACATCAAGGATGTAAAACTTTGATGAGAACAAATATTACCAATTACCTACTAACCAAGAGGCAGTGTTAAACAACAAATAGCTTTTGGAAAAAAAAAAAAAAAAACATCAGTGAAACTTACTGTAGCTGCAATTCTTTAACCAAAACAGTGCTGCTTTCACTAGAATTGTATATTAGCAAATAATTGAAAAAGATACAATTGTCTTTTAGAAGATAATTCACTTTTTGTTGCAGAAGTTGACTTAAAATCACTGCTACTCTGCAGCCCTCCACAAAACGCCCTGAAGCTGAAGTGAATATTTCAAATTATTTCTCTCACCTTTGGATTCTCACCTTACTGATAAAATCTATACACTGGGAAGATGGCAACGTATTGTATTCTCCAAAATTCACAAAATCATTCCATTTTTAAAGAGACTAAAGAACTAAGAAAACAAGAAGTTTTGATAGCCGAGAAAAATATGCTTGTCCAATTCCTCTGAGAAACTGTCTGAAAGTAATGGTAGTGATAGAAGTTTATGCTTCGAATTCAATCACGTGAAAAACTTGTATTTTTCAGCTCCAGAAGTAGAAATGATTCATATAAAAGATACTGAAAGACAGTTTGATTTTATGCAAGTGATGTTTTCTTACAACTGTACTGTGCAGTAGAATGTCCAGGAACAAGGACTTATGTAACAGAGCTTTCTTTTGTTTCACTGTAAAGGTCTTTCCTCAGCACCCACTTCACCCCCACAAACAAGAAAGGCTTCTACTGAAATTCAAAGAGCTTCAGATCAGAAAAAGGGAAGTGTCACAATGTCAAAGGTTTCCTTACCTACATTAACCCTCTTGCAAAAGTGGGTAAATAATCGGTTATCACTATGGTTAACTTGTTTCAATGGCATATATAACTAAGTTATATCTACTTCACATTAAATTCAGTAACTTTTAACATGGCCAGACATTGAAGATTTCTGTAAAGCTAAAGGAAGAGAAGAAAGATGCTAGTCACTCATCTCCAAACTATTTTTAATATAGAGAAGAAAAAAATACATTATTATAGAGCTCCGTGGTATTTAGGAGAGCCCTGGATTTAGAACTACAGAATATAATCTGTTGAGCAGACATCTTGACAACAGTCACATACAGCAGCTGGTAAACAGTCACACAGAAAAACCCTTGACTAGGACCTACCTTAAGAAAATTCTGCAATGCTTCTTCGACTGTTGAGGTCGGTGGAGTCCCAAAGAGAGCAGTAGCTACTTTCTTTTCAAGCCAAGACAACTGAGCTACCTATATTGAAAAAAATATATACACATAAATCAAAAGTCTTCAGGATTGCTTCTTAGTTTTGGAGTAAACACTATCCTGTGCTGCTGTACTAGTTACACAATGCATTTGGCAAATAACCACGTAAAGGAATGCTTTATGCTGTTGATTTGAGAGCTCAGAGAAGTCTTTTGGATATTAGATTCTGTTAACTGGGAAACATATACATTAAGAAATACATTACAAAACACCAACATCATTGATATGAAAGTATTCCAATGTATGAATGTTGAAGTACAATTTAGGTATCATAAGACCTTGCCATTTTCCTAAGGCTAGAAATAGTGCCTTAATGGTGTCAACGTTTTCGAAACAGACAGCTTAGCATTGTAGTCCATGTACATGCTGCTTTTCAACGTTATGAAAAACTGTTGCCGCAGTCAAAATGTCAGTGCTCTTGGCCCTTGTAAAACAAATTCATTTATTACACAGAAGCTGGTCACAATCACTGCTGAGAAAGAGATTTCATTTTGTCTCTTCAGATCTGACAACACTTGCCAAAGACGTCTTCTCTTTGCAGGAAGACAGGCTGCTATGAAACGGGCTTTAGAGCACTGCCATATTGCCACGTAACGTACACGACTTCTTCCCTTGCACATATTGACATCTCACAGGGACTATTCTGGTTATTGCCATGAAGTACTTGGCTCCACCACCTAACCCAGTGAAACACACCTCACTTCTCTAATGAAGGACAGAGCTCAAGCCTGTCCTACTGCTGTAAAAACTGAAATGTTTTTGGATAGCTTCAGACTATTCCCGCCTCGTTCCCTGGCTTCCAGATCTCTTCAGGGCTGCTGTTGCTTCCCCCTGCCCTCTCCGGCTGAATTCGGCAATTATGCAGCAGGTTACAACAGTTAATCATGGTGAAATATAAGAATTCATCCACGCCATAACAAATAGCTCTCTACAACCATTAGCTAGAATGCTTCTCCTTTGAATGGGCATCAAGCTGTACGTATTTCTTGTTGTAAATTGCCCTAAAATAACATTACGAAGTGTACAAACACAGGCCAGCATGCAACAGGAAAACGCATACCATCATGTTTTCTTGCCTGGCCTGAATGACTCAAGCTATGTAAGAGTAACACTGCCTGGAGACAGAGGCATCCTGGCCAAGTCCTGCTGGTTGTTTGGCAGGGTTCAGCACCTGATTTGTTAAATGCCATCAGTAAGTCTTTCCCACAAACCCACTAGAAACAATATTCCAGAGAGAAGCAGTCATAGGAAATTAAAGCTTTTGTCATTCTCTCTCTCACATCCCTTACCCTTGAAGTATCTTCTAAAGGAATAAAAAAGCTCTCTGGCAATCTCTGAGTTCTCACTCACTGAAACACACAGTGGTTCCCCCCTCTGCAATGCGGTGCTTTTACACTGTTACAAACTGCAGCGTGCCGGTTAAACCTTCACACTGTAGGTATGTATATATTTCCCTCCAACACTACACTTTCCTAGCTGCTCTCTAGTTTCTAAGACATATTCTTCAAGAAGCATTAAAAGGATTTTTGCAAACGCATTGTTTTCTTCTGCTGCAGTGTTCTTCATTCTCTTGAAAGAGGGTTTTTTTTGTATGTCTATGTCCATCTCATCAAGAGAGAGTGAGCTTACAAAGGGATGATACGAGGAGAACAATAAAGGGAACGTATATGCTTGTACTGTTCTCTGCAAGACTACCCAACACCCTGGAGGTATACATACCATGCACAGATACAATTACCACGCACGTGTCTGCTGTTATGCAATAACAAGGGAACAAAATTGCTATTTTTCCATGTGGAGTTATAATTACATATTGAAAACGCAAGTCCTTCCTGGCAGTTGTTTTATTTTCTTAAAAGATTTAATCAGATCTGATCTATTGAGGTTTTAGTTCTTATTTTGACTGGCTTGGGTGCTGCTTTGCACTATTCAAACTGTTTTTAAAAAAATATCCTTGGCCATTTTTACACAAGAAACCACACCAACCTCAAGTAATCTTTAAAAACAAAATGCACATATGCACCACAGTGATTTATCTTCAGTGCATGCTGGATTCAATGTTACCCTTTGTGACCACTACATAGACAGCCTGGCAGTTTTGTAATGCTTGAGGTATCCAGATTTGTAGCCTGCTGGCTTGAAGAATTCACTGCAGCTAGCTAAGCCATGTAGAAATGAAGTACTCTGTTTACACTTGTTGTCCAGGCTCCATGCACAGTCAGAGTCAGCAGCATTTTTATTAGGCAATTGCTCTTATTTCACCTGGATGAACACTCCTCCCTTTCCCTTCTTTCTTTTCTTCAGCTACAAAAGGAGCAGAGACAACTATACTTTGTGGATGGTCAAAGACAAGTGGATGAATCCCATCACAACACCTTAACCACACCTCACCTGAGTCAGTCTGCACCCCCGCATGACTGAGGTGGGTAAAGAGCTGTTTTATGCAAGACACAATATTGTATCCTGGAGTAACAATGATGAACAGGAAATATTACTCTTCCTCTAAACACATAAAAGCACAGATTTAATTTTAAATAACTTTGTTAAAGTTAATTTTACGCCACATTCAGTGAAATGAAGACATTACTCATAGTACACCAACTAACTTTATTAAAGTGTTCTCTGTGTATGGGCACAGACAACAGATACCCTGCTGTGGAATGCTCTAGTACAGTGAAAATTTAACTTCTACAGTCAAGGTTATCCCAAACAGTGCAAAGCATATGCCAAGGTCCACAGAAAATGAAGTGCAAAGAGATCTGTATGCAGTGAGACCATAAATGTCATCAACTTCAACTTCACTTGATGTGTGTCCCAGGAGTGGTAAAGGACAGCAGCAAGTAATAAGAAAAACAGCTACTGCAGCAAGCAATCACTACGGTTAACAACAGCAACAAAAATTAAAGAAGGAAGTACCCTGCAGATGATTTCCAAACCTTAAGAGAGCCCTGATGTGAATTTTCAGGCTGCTGGGAGGGACTCACAAGAGCCTCACTGCAAGCACACTGTTTCCAAAGTATGTCTCTTTTTGAGGTACTGGGTCACTCTGAAGGGGAATACTGCTCCCCAGCTGCCCTACGTGAGGGGAGCTAGTCCCACTCGCTCCAGAAGAGTGGTAAACAGGGGCCTCAAGGACCATCAGCCACCCCCTGAACTTCCCTAGGACTGGAGGGGTGTGAGTCACCACGTCAGCCTGGCCACTGGCAAGGAGCGGAGGCCACTCTTGTGTCCCAAAGCTAAGAGAGACGGCAGGTTTGAAAGACCTCTCCCATAGCTCTGTCAGAAGAGCAAGTTCTCATCAGCTCATTCTACCCAAATCTCTCCTAATATCAGAGAGAGAAGAAAGCCTCCCACAGAGATAAACTGCAGCTGACTGTAACGTTGGTGCCCAGCACTTTCTATTTGACTTCTCATTCCATCGAAGATTAAGGCAGAAAATGTGGTGCTCTCCTAAATACTGGGAAAGGAGACTCCCTAACATTTTTCTCCTCCATAGCACAGCATCCGCAAAACTCACATACGACCTTACTGACTGGAGTTTGTTTTTTGGTTTTGTCTCCCACTTGTTTTTGAGATGCACACCCGGCCCAATCACGTCTTAACTAACTCCGGGATGTCGGCAACAAAGAAATTAATGCATTTAGACAGAAAATTCAGCCAAGACTGACCTGAGCTCCTAAAAGATTTCCTCCTCCAATGTTTAATGGTAATAGCTCACTAATGACAAATAACACAATTGTCTTCCACAAAGGAAAATGTTTTCATTGATCCAGCTTCAATAAAATATTAATGGTACCCACTTACACATACCCAGAGAGTTCCTTTTTCTTTTTTATTACAATATATGAATGTGAAATTGTAGTAAATCATTTTAAGTTGTTTTGACTTCTGGAAGAAATTAAATAACTAGAGAGCAGTTTTAAAACATTGGACTCCAGGACATATTCTCTTTCTTGCCAGCTGAGGAACCACTACAGTCTGCACAGGCACCTAGACATTTATCCAACTTGAATTCCCCGGGCTTTTCACTTTCCAGTAAGGGCAGCAGACTCACTGAGCACACAGGCAAAGGAACTTGGTCAATTTGTTCCGCAGTGTAACCCAAACAAATTATATTGGGATACACCAGAGATGAATCCAACACATGGCATGTAACCGGCAAAAATAAAAATTCCAAGAAATCTAGTTTTTAACACTCCACTTGCATTTAAAGAGGCTTCAATCCAGTTTCACAAGCGTAGGCTAACCATTCGGTGGCAGTCCTATAACAGCAAGCTGGTAGCCATAAATCTTAACCAGATATAGACTCAGTTTTAAAAGCTACTCTAAACACTAGAACAAGAAATAAAAAATAAACACCAAATTATTAAGGATTACCAGACAAGTGCTTGCAAAACTCTGAAGAAAGAAAATAGTTACTATACACTGTGCACCTCAGATCAATTCACTTCAAATAAATATATTTCTTGCTGACCTGAAAAACTAAGGTAATTTTCACTATCTCTTAGCAAAAACTTAAGGTGCAACTTAAAAGGCTCTAAACACTATACTTATTCTAAGTCACATGCATCTACACTTGCATATACTTAAAAGATGAAATGTTCCCTAAAATATATGTACTTAGCAAAGCTTGGTTTTGTCATGGAAGGCTGAGGAGAAAAAGTTTTGTATACAACATTAAAGACATTTTAAATGGAAACTATTTTGAGGCAGTTGTTTTTCCTTGCAATACTAGTATCTCCTCTACATAGTAAATGCTGGCTTACTTTACTTAACAGATATCTTGAAGTATCTTAATTACACAGTATTCATCTTTTCCTATACATTATCACTAAATGTACCTGGAAAAAAAGACCACTATTTAGAAGTGCACATCAGCTCTGGAAAAGGAATACCGAAGTGACATTTGGAAGGGTTCTACAGTTACCAACTGCTAGTGGTGTTCAATTACATTTGCTCAATGCATAAATAGCTGTGGCTTTTAATTTCCCTTTGTCTTAACAAAACAAAAACCATGCTCTATATGGGAGCTACATGTGGCTTCTTGTACACGCAACAGCTCTTACACACAATATTTAGCCCACTATAACATCTACGAAGATATGTGTGAAAATCTAGTATCAAGATCAGGTGGGCAAGAAGTAACTAACAAAGCAGAGATGAGACACCTACCCAAATAGAATCTATCTCTTTTGCACAGCTTTACTGGCCTCGTGATGGTAAGAGAAATCAAAAAGACGGAAACTGATTTTTTAGACAAGGTGGCACATGCAAGTCACCGGCTTTGCGTTGACCCCCTCACTGCTGTAAAGCAGTGGCAGCCCGGCTCACTGTCCCACTGGAAGGCCCCACGGCACTTTGCACCACCTTTGGATCTGGCCTGGTAATGAACCACCGCTGAGTGGAAAACGTGGCAGTGCCACCCCACTGCTCCTCACAGAGGACTGCGTAACAATGAGGAAGGTGACAAAAGAAGGCAGACCCTAATTCTAGCAAAACTCAGAAATCAAATAGCTTTACCAGTACAGCAGTCCAGGTATAGATTTCAGCCTTCAACAGATCTTCTCTGTATCCCCCACACCTTTACTTAAACATCTGTCCAACTGATTTTCACTTGTGAAAACAAACTACAGCCCAGGCTAGCAATGCTAAAAGCATCCCATTTTGCAGTCTTTTACATTGTAACTATTTTATTTTTCACTCTGTCTGCCTAAAAAGCAGTGCTAGAAGACAGAAATAAGATCCCCTACCATTAAGTGAGGAGTGGAGGAGTGAATGGGAAACGTCTGTATCAGTGCATCAGAACAGAAACTCACTCACTCTGCTAAAACTAATATGGATATCATCAGCTTCACTGGGCTAGGATTAAGATCTAACTTCCTTATTAGATCCAGGTGTCAAAACACAAACAACGTTCCCAAATGATGGCCTCATCCTGCTACTGAAGTGCGCAAATGACAGAAAGTGTTTAAGAGCTGATGGCCCTAGAAGTTGAAACAAGATGTTTCTCAGTCCTACATCCGCTTTTATTTGTACTATGCAAATCTGCCCTTAGCCCCTCACATTAGTATTTTGTCATGCAAGAAAGTCACAGAAGCCAAGAATTAAAAAAGAGGAAGAAAAAAGAAATCAACCCTAAGTATTTCAGTGGCTACATCTGTTCAGCTGGATAGATTCACTTAATAAAATGCAGGTCAGGTCATTCCCTGAGGCAAATTCTAATCTGTGGCTTTATTGTTCTTGAAGGAAGTACTGCATAGATGCTGCAAGTGTGGAACGTGAATTTGTAATGACACAGTGCACACAGGCATCAGTAAGTGGTGATTGTGACTAACGTGAAATGATTAAAGAAAACAGCACAACATAAACAAAATGAGATACGTTTAGGTTACGTGCAAAGCTTCCAAAAGCAATAGCTCAAGTGAGAAATAAGCCATGAGAAACATCTGGGAGTGTTTGACAGAAATGGAAGCTGCAGTCAGTTGTTGGACATAGTACAGTATAAAAGTGCTTAAGGAATCACTGGTAAGAGAGGACAGCAAGCATGCAACAGGACAATCTTCAGCAACTCACTTTTGCATCGCTAGTGCTGATACTCATGAATACACTGTGACAAAAAGCAAAATGAACAGTTTTTTTTTTAAAAAAGTTGGTGTCATTCTTTATTTGGATCAACTGAGAAAAAAAATGTAGCTGCTGGGAGTTCTTTTGGAAGTTATACACATCAGCTGAAAGAACTGCCGAAAGATTACCTTGCATTAAGTCCTGCTGTAGGTAAAAACAAAATCAGAGGCTGCAATGTTCCTAAATATCACAGCAACCCCCTCCCAATCTGCAGGCACTGCATAGTGACTAGCATTGGAAGTAGCTGGAGGAAAAAGGCAGGGCTGGAATCCACTGTGCTCTGAGAGGCCTCCCAGTGATTTTTTACAGCCTAGACTGCACAAGAACATTTTCTTCTGACAAAAGATTCCTCACAGCACAGGAGATGAAGCCATATGAACCATCAAAGACATGGGCTTAAGAATAAAGTCACTCTTATATTACAAGCACAAGCATCAATCTTGCCAAAAACCAACAAAAAATGAACAGCTAAAGTGGTAAACCAGTCAATTATCTCAATTTTTTCATACGAGTACTTATAACGATGTCATTAACACAGAATTTAAAAGCTCCTGTTGTGTTGGCATAAAAAAAAAAAAATTGTACTTCTTGCAAAACTTTTTGGTGAATAACAGATTTTATACCTGCATCTTTGTTGTAACATTCTCCTGGAATTTACCAAGCCAGTGTGGTAACCCAGTAACATCATGTGTGGAAGTTAATTCAGCAAATGTATACGTACTGCTTCGTTTAGCTCAGAATATCTACTTCAATAAACATATACTCTGAGGCCCATTACTCCATTTTAAATATGTGTTATAATTGTTCAGTACACTAGGTGTTAGACACAAAAAACAACTTACTGAATAGCACCATCTTCCATTTAGGTAATATAAAAGAGGATCTTGAGGCTTAAGTTCAATTGCTTTGTCTAGGTGCTCCTGTTAAAAATAAAATAATCAGTGTCACTTTAGATGCCTGTTTGGCAAGCGTTTACATGCTAAGAATTTTGTTGCAAATCATATACAAACTCAGAAATTCTCTTCCGCTGCAACTATTTTCTAACATCCTAAAAACATTTTAACTATCAAATCCCTTTCTTATGGGGGAAAGCCACAATCAACATTTAGCAACTCTGCGCACAGTACAAGACCACAAATAAGCAGCTCAAACTCTCAATCCAAGTGCTCAAGAACTTTTGCCTTCAAATGGCAACAACTTCAATTATATTATTTTTATTTATAGTTAGTATTAAACTGTCACACACCAAACCAGTGAGAAAGCAACCACTCTCTTTGATAACTCTTGTATGCCAGCACCCATCACTGAAGTCTCCTCTACCCTGGAATACGACTGCCCCAATGCGATGGCACATGACACAACAGATCGTTATTATACTGTAGAATTCACGAAACAAAATGGTTGTGTTGCAGTGAAATAGCAGAAGCTAGAAAGTATCTAATATGGTGATTCTTCCAAAACCACTGTCATTACAGTTCAGAGATATCTTTATTTCTCTCTTTAATTCACTGAAGAAAGCTCTCATTGTCCAACTTGAATTTAAAAAAAAAAAAAAAAAAAAAAAAATGTTATTTCACTCCTAAGTTCCTCTCAAAATAAATCTCTCTAAGGCTTTTTTTTTTTTTTTTGATATCTCTGTTTTTCTAACTAAACCAGATACTAAAATATCTGAATTATACAGATAAGACAATCTGTCACTCCATTGTTTTGCCCACAAACTGGTCATCCAGGAGCTCTGTTTTTACGCTATTATTTTCCCCAAAGCCTTAACATTTCCCAATGATTCACGTGGATTGCAGAAATTACTTCTGAAGAGGAAAACCTCACTGAAAAGGCTACTAATACTGTGAGCTCATCTTAAACCCCATCCTTGAACAACCACAGCACTTCTCTGTTGCCTTTCTCCCTTTCTTATCAGGCTTGCTGCAGCGCTCGGGGCTCAGCTCCCTTGGCACAGCCCTGATGCATTTAGTGCTCATTCGTATGAAAGCCCTCCGACAAACACTGACGGGGACCTGTCCTGGGAAGGGGCAAATGTCTGCTGCCTCTCACTGGCACCCAGAAAGGGGGGGGGGACTGGCTTTCAGGGCAGTGGGTGGGAAGAGCTGGAGCAATGCTGAGGAGGAAGGGGGAGGAAGCACACGTATCAAAAACTGCTAACTCTGTACCACACCATTACCTTTGAAAGGACAGTGCTAGAACAAACACAACTTATCAAATGTGGCATGAAGCACGATTGCAGTGCTGTGTTAGCTCATCACTTAGCATTCCATATGTTTTTATTTTCTAAACAGAATTGTTACTCCCTTTTCCTCTCCCTTTGACTACAAAATAAAACAGAAATCTTGATGCTGTTCCCAGAAACCTACCTCCATTTTTATTTTTTGGAAGTACATAATCTATTGGCATACACAAAAATAATTTCACTCTAACATTGGCATCAAAATTGAGGCTGGCTTACTGCACTGTCTTTGATACTATTCAGGGAAATAATTTGAAGGAATAGCTTAAAAAAAAAAAAAAAAAAAAAAAAAAACC
>VXAV01011496.1:425-16181 GCA_013399715.1 Alectura lathami
AAGTGCTGCCAGCTCTGCTCCGATCCCTTGTCCCTAAGGACAGTTTCCCAGGAGACGTCTTCCAACAACTTCTTAAACAGCCTGAAGTTTGCTTTCCTGAAGGTCAGTGTCCTGACCCCACTCCTTGCCAGGCCCATGCTCCTCAGGATCACAAACTCCGCCAGGGCACGGTCACTGCAGCCCAGGCTGCCTCCAATCTTCACCTCTTCGACCATCTCCTCCACACTGGTGAGCACTAGGTCCAGCAACGCATCCCCTCTGGTCGGTCTGTCCAAGACCTGAACCAGAAAGTTATCGTCGATGGACTCCAGCAGCCTCCTGGATCGGTTGCAGCTTGCTGTGTTGTTGTCCCAGCAGATGTCCAGATGGCTGAAATCCCCCATGAGGATGAGAGCCCATGCCTGCAACGCCTCCTTCAGCTGAAGCAAGAAGGCCTCATCAACAGGCTCCCCCAGCATTCCTTGGAGTCTTGTTTTTTGTCTCCACTGTTGTTTCCTGTGGTACTTCAGATTTATGCAAATACCTGTACACAGGCTGTGATCATACTGAAAAGTCTGACCTGTCTGGAGCATATGCGTATGAATATGAGTGTGCAAACTGAAGCAATTTGGCTCTTCTAAATAGATTTCTGTAATTAGCTGCCTCTAAAAGTGATCCCACGTTTTACAAAACAGCAGTCAAAGTGACTAAATATGATTTTATTTCCAGATGGATTTAATGTGGGTAACTGTTACCAGGAAAGAGAAAAATTGACAGTGATCCTAGGCTTTCTTCAGCTGCTTTGCCAGAAACTGAATAGTTTTGTGATTGATGCGAGGCTCTTGCACCCTCTGCTGGCCAGTCTGTTGAAAGCTCCTCGAGCCCAATACTGTGAGAGAAGCCAGTAAAGTTGCAGCCTGTAGGAGAATGTGTACGGATTTATTTACCTCTGTCTGTTCCTTCTCAAGTGTTCTCAATTGCTGCTCTTTAAGTAGCAAATACCTTCGTGCAGAGGTGAAAAAAGTGTAATGGCACATCAAATGACTGGGCATTTCCCTGGAACTGGTGCATTTTTCTTTTGACTAATAGTCTTAATGTTTTTCCTTGCTAGAGCATGGCAAACCTGGCTGGATTATTTAGAAAGATTGGCAGTGGTGACGATGCCACCATGGTTCCTAACTCAGACCCACACATGAGATCGTGAGAAGCACATGCTCTCCAGAGCTCACTCTGAAGAGCATGTGCATCTCTGAACTTCTATGCTACTGCAGTTGCCAAAAAGCAGATGTCTGCCTGAGCTAGCTAATATTTACAGACAAATGTGCACTTCACTCTGCCTGCAGGGGACATTAACTCCATGTACTAATGAGGAAGATGCCAAGATGCCCCAACATAAAATACCAAGTGCAAGGTTAACTGAATTTCTAAATTCTTCCTTTTTTTTCTTTTTTCTTTCTTTTTCTGTTTCAATTCTTAAAAAAATGCTAAATGAGTATGTATAGATTATGATTACATGCTTATTTAAAAGCAGTTTTCTATAAAAGTTCTGCTGAATCAGTAGTAGTCCTTAAGAGGTCACATCCTAAAAGCTATCGATTGCCAGATATCTACTGGGACCAAAGAAGTCCTCTAATACAATATCCCTGCCTGATTTCACCATTTATCATCAAGTGAATTTATGAATACAAAGCTACATACATTCTCTTTATATAACAGTTTCTCACTTTAAATTCACTTGAACTCTGCTTTATATAATACCTAGTTATGTTACCATGCATAGCAGTAAAGTCCAAGGGGTTTTTGCCACCTGTAATAAAATGATTTGAAGCTGTATTGTTCATTTGAGAATGAGGGAAATGACTGTGGAAATTGAAACTGCAACTTACCAAGATGGGGTGCTATTTTTTGCCTGTTTTTCCCCACAAAAGTTGGAACAGTAGTCTGTTCAGAGTGGATGGCTAAGCCAGAGAAACATTTGAGAAGGGAAATGGTGACTGTGGTAAGCTATAGATACCTAACTGCTACGCATATCCTAAAGGAATGTTAAAATGTTGAAGATGAGTACTCAAAACTGTCCTGGAAGTATACAGTTAACTTTTTCATCCCTGACTGGTTTGGAAGCTTGCAGTCCAAAAAATATGGCTTAGCTGCAAACAGTTGAAAACAACCTGAGGAGAGTTTAGTGGCACTGATGAGTCTCTCTATTATTACAATGTAGTAATATTACCTGTTGGTGAGGGAAAATGGAATTCGATGCCTTTTACAAGTTGTCTTAACTGGATCCCATAGAGTTATGATCTCAGGTTATGATTCCTCATATACAGAGGTTGCCAAAAAATGTACACATTTAAAGAAAGGAAGAAAATGTATTAAATTGTAATACTCAATATATACTGGTAACAGAAGATGAACACAAGTCATGCCCAGACACTTCTGATTTTGGTGAACTACTGCTTGAGCAACGTTGACCACAGTGTCCACTTGTATCGCTGTGCATGCCGTTCACTGTAATCAGAAGTGTCTGGACACTGATGGTAACCACTCTGAGTACCTCTTGTAATTGCAGACGTTGGATGTGACTTGTATTCATCTTTTGTTATTGATATATATGAAGTATTACAATTTTAATACAGTTTTTTCCTTTCTTAACGTGTGTAAATTTTTTTGGCACCCTCTGTATTTTGTCTCTTTCCAAATGAGGTTCCCCTTGGAAATGCACTTCCCACGACAACCTAATTTTCCCTAATGAATGCCTCTGGTGCCCATTGTGATCTGGTAAATGGCCAGTTACATATTTCTTTATGAGTAAATTTAAATTAATAGATGTAATTACACTTGAGTGGTGAGGCAAGAATACTTGCTAGGTTGTTTTTACCAAATTTAGCAGAGCACGGTAAATGTGCACATGTGCCTGCATTTATTACAATTACGGTTACCACTATGATGTTATATCTTGTTTTTTAGGCCTCTGCATTTTCTAACTGTCGTTACAATGCACACTTATTTTAGAAATCCATCTGAGCTTACTACATTTAGGAATTGACATAGAATAGAAGAGTTTTCAGTTTACCTGAGTCAGAAACTTTCTTTACATCTGCAACCTGTAGGTCTTCTGACATATTACTAACAGAGTCCTCTTCACCTGTGTCTCCAGGCATTTCTGTGTAAACAACGCTATGTTAATTAGGGCACCACGTTTGTGTACTACAGAAGAACAGCTGTGCTGTGTCAAATCAACTGAGCCATCCAACCTAGGATCCTCGTTATGCCAGCAGTCAGTGGTAGATGCGTAAGCAAAGAGTCTAGGAACAGCAACTGAAGAGTGAAACTTCCCCAAAATGCCCTCATATTTTCTGATCAGAGACTGTACGCTCATCTTTGTGTTACCTGTTTCTTCATTAACTTCTTCCATTAACCTGCTAGTTTCTAGACTTATTACTTGGCCATAATATCATCAATATTGTGTGGAAGTCTTACTGGGTAATAAATAGTTTTGATTTTAATTTTGTTATTAAACAACAGACCTGTTCCTGGATGTAGATACCAAAAATCCCTTTTTCTTAAACTCTTACGCAGTGTAGGTTCATTAGTCTGCTCTAATTCTGCATTAATCCATCCAGTACCAGGCTATCCATCAATAAGCACACAAAAATGAAGGTCAGTTCTGCCAGCATTCTTTGTGCTGGTCATTTTGCTATTTTCACAATAGTCTTCTCACTAGCTGGAGAGTCTGGCTCCAGAGGCCAGTAAAACTGGACTTACTGGGGACCATAAAGACAGAAGTTGAATGTGACTTTTTAACTAATGTGCATAACTACAGACTTTTTTTGCTCAGTGTCTTCATTTTTCCTGTAGCAGTCTGACCATCTCCTAGATCTGGTTTTATCTAAGCTGGAAACAGTCTCTTCAGACATTATTTTGATTGGAATGATCTCTCTTTGTCTTACCCTATGTCTTCATCTTGTTTTCCTCTTTTTGTTTCCCGGTTCTATAAAAAAATGTTTGTGGCAAACTCAATAACATTAAGTGAACTAGTGGACAGAACAGTAGATTTCCATTCTGGGCTTACCACCCACCCCACCCAGCAAATTGGTTAATTTGTTTTTTTTTGTTGTTCTTTTAAGGTCTCTCTAGTGCTGGAAAACTAAGACGTTTAATTGATATATGGGTAGCTGAAGTACTTACCTGTGGAATCCTTTTCTGATTTTGCTTCTGTCCATTCTGGAGGCCTCTCACTTTCCTCATTATCTGATTTACTTGCTTGTTCCATGGTGCTGTGCCCCAGAATAGCATCCAGTTCATTAAAAAATTTCATACTTCTACTTGTACTCCCTGAGTCTTGGGCATTTTTTACACTCTTGTATTCATGTTTCAGATTTTTGTACTTCGTCCTGCACTGCTTCCAGTCCCTGTCAATTCCGAACTTTTGAAGTCTAGCAGCAACCTGTTCAAATATTCTTTTGTTTCTCACTGTCCCCTCCAGTTGTTGCTGGATATTTTTGTCTGACCATATGCGTATCAAAGCTCTGACTTCATTAACAGTCCAGTGTTTTCCTCCTTCATTTGCTACTGTTGGAATAAAAGCCGGTGTTTTGGAAGCCTCTACTGCTGGCGGTGGGTTACCTGCATCATGTGGGGTAGGGGAGAGACACAGACACAGGTTACCTGCGTTAGGTATGTGGGTAGGGAAAGGACAGAGAGAATGGGGATGAAGTATGCTAGGTCCTAATGACTTCTCCCCACAGAACGATGGGGCGGAGGTGACATTAAAATCAAGATATTAGTTATTAATTTGCCAGCTCTTTGTTAATGGTGACATCACTTTTGTCTTTTCTTGAAAGCCCGTATTGAGGTAGTGCACGTATGTTTGATTCCTCTGAGAAGAACACTTTCTTCTTCTGCTCCCTAATATGCTGAACTTTTACTTGCAACACCTTTGAGAATAACCAACTAACTTTTGTAGCTGAGACATTCAACGGGAGGAGAGAGCTGCCTGAACACAAAGTGCCGTGTTACAGCACAGGAATAAACTTTAGTTATCAAATTAGAAAGTTGCTTCTCATGCAATTTCCAAATCTTTTCATAAAATAACTATTAAAAAAAAAATAAAAAACAACTCCAGTGTTTTATCAAAGACGGCAAACATGAAAGAGCAGAGTAACTGACATGGTTTTCTGCAATTGTATTGAAGTGATAAATGCCTTTGCAAGTGTCTTATTCTAAAAGGGCAAGCCAAGCTACGGGGGCTGGATAATTTGTAGTCAGTGGGCTTTGTGTGATGGCAAAAATATCTGGCCTCTGCCTGCACACAGAGCAGCAGTGGAGCATAGTTGTGTATAATAACCTGTCTGGGGACAAACTTGTCCTAGATACAGGCATTCTTTGCGAGTCTCTGTAATTCATTCAAGATGTGAAAAAGCTGTACTAAGAGATACCAATATTTTTCCTGTTAGTCCTGTCATAATTGGAACTCTGCAGCATTCAGCTGACTGACGTGGTGTTGAGGGTAATTTTCAGGTGACATCTCATATGCCTTCTTCATGTCGTCCTGAAGGAAAATGCTTGCTTACAGGTGAATGAACTATAGGAATTGCCTTGGTTGACAACTGCCAACATCAGACAAGCTTGATGTAGTCTCTGCTCAGTGTTACTGGGAGTATTTCGACTATCTGTGTTTCCAAAGTGGTTCTTTCTTCACTACAGAGAGCACCGTGGACACCAGAGGGAAGAGCCCCAGGGGAAGCACAGAAGGTGCTCTTCCACTGGCTCTGCATTTCTCAGCCAAACCCACATAGCATAGGGTAGTTTGGGAGGGAAAAGGTTTCTTTAGTTCTTGTGTAGTCCAGTATTTCTCATTATTAAGTTCATTTGCAACTGAGCTCGCTTCCAGTGCCAAACATTAGTTTGAATGAGTTCTGCTGACTCAGTGGATTGCTCATTCATCCTCCTACACGCAGAGCAGGTAGAGCAGAGCAGAAAATTGTTGCTTGGTTTGTTCCTCATTCCCTTTAAAAAAATTTGGGAATCAAAATATTTTGCTCAGAAGCACAGCTTTGAGACAAGGATACAGGATATCCAGAATTTTTTTTATCTGAAGATGTCTGTGCCATATTTAGTATTTTTCTAAGCTTCTCTAACATGAGAAAAGTGAGCAATCTGCTGAAATAAAACCAAAGCATTAAGCAACATAGGTATGAAAGGCTCAGTACTTTTTTTCAGTGTCTGAAATCTGAAGACTAAGAGAGGCACTAAAGAAGACATTTTAGTATCAGTACATACTTGAGAGCCCATGCAATTTAAGTTACTCCATTGGCTGAGTAAAAGCAGTTTTCCCAGAACTGAAGTTTTTTAGCAGGCCAAACAAATCTGCTTGGCAGTACGCTGTAGGAACACTGGTGAATAACACAGACCTATTCCTGAAAACCTTGGCTCAAATATGGCAAGAAAATTTTTGGTTTTATACGTATTTATACAATTGCATGAGTGATTCTTGTCTCTTCCTTAACATCTTGTTATGCTGGGCAAAAGGGGTGTAGTGTGCACTCTAAAAGCCATAGGTTTAGCTGGGCCCTATTTTCTTTCAGAATATTGCACCCTGGAGATTTTCAAGTGAAAGTTGTGCCTGGACTGGGATGTACCCTAGGGTATAAAGGGCTTGTCAGAAATGGAAAGAGCGCTTGGGACATTCGGACAGTGCTGCTGCTCACCCAAGCAAGGAATGATCTCATCAGTTCTCTCTGATTCTCCTTGAAATGTGTTCAGGTCTCTCCATTCCCTGCAGCAGCCCCTTGAAGGGGCTCACACCTAGGATTTTCACCCTCCTTCTGGCTTGTCAGATTTGTGCTTTTCCTCTGCAATGACTTTTCTTAGCAAAACTTGTATAGCAGTCCTACTGGGCAGTTTCTAGATGCATTGGTTGGACTAAAGCATTGCTCACCACCCTTGCTTGGAGAGAGGACGCAGTTGCTGTGAACACCATTGTGAATCTGGGTTACTCCGTAGGAGAGGTCTGACCTGCATTGTTCTCCTGGCTCAGGCCACTCACCCATCCTGCTTTAAGCAGAAGTTACATGAATTGGAGAAAATCCACATGTTGACGTGTGTCACATACTACCATTTGGCATGCTTCCCAGGAGCATTTAACAAAATTAATGTGGTTAGTGTGGTTAACGTGATTAAGCTATAGCATGGGACATGTTTTGGGTGCGAATGGTGGATGTGAAGGAGGCACATCATGTGCAGCAGACAGTACTTAGTGGCTGCTAAGTGCTAAAACTGGGAGGGAGATAGTGCACTAGCATGGCTATTTGAAAGCTATGCTGATCAGAAACAAAATGACAGTGTATTCAGGCTATCGGAAAGTGCTCTGACAGCTCTGCTGCTTTTAGGTTTTGGTCTCTCTGCTCCACGATACTATACCTAGTTGAACTGGTCTGACATGTGACATAAAAAGTAGTGGATCTCCTGGAGCATCCTCATCATCTTCTAAAGAAACTGATATTTCACCTGGGAAGGAAAGAGTTTTCAGATGAAAAATAGGTATGGACAAAATTAGCTGATATTAGTTTAAGTGAAAATGTCCATACACAATCAGGTTATTAACTTTGTAATCTCCACACACAATTCATATTTAAACTAAATATAAACTCATTAGGCCTCATAAGGGGGCAGAAGTTACAGGAAGTAAATTAAATTATTTTACATCTTACATATGAAGCCTGTTAGAAATGTATTTTCTATTACAATTCTTATAGAAAAGGACTTGATCCTAGTGACCCATATGCTTTTCTAACTCTAGATATTTGGGGTGGATAGCACATTAAAATGTACTTTGAAAGCAGAGGACATAAAGAAAGAGACCTACCAAAAAAGAAGACTTTGTACATGGATTCAAGTAACCATAAATCCATTTATATAACCAAATAAAAACTTCCAAAAAGAGTTTTTAGAGAGGAGAAGGAAGAAAATAAGAATGATCAGCAACGAGTTCTGGAAATCTAAGAGATTCACTAATGGCACAGGGAAAGCAGGAATGTACTCTGGCTAGAGAACAGACGTATCTGTAGCCAACTGGATTCAACCTAGCTCTTAAGGTACTGCACTGCTACGTTTATTTCACAGGCAGTGGTACAGCCATTGCTGTGTAAGGCTGGAAAGCAGCATATGTAACTCAGCTTATGTATGAGTCAGCTTTTCACAGAGGACAGACTTGTAAGCTGTGCTGGATTCAACACACCGTGCTGACAGGAAGTTTGAGATGGTGAGTTCATGAGTGTGCTGAGTGAGCCGCTGTCACTTCCAGCCGGGCAGGTCACACGTCCATCAGAGCTGCCTGCTCAGCAGTATTGCAATAGTTCGTAACATCGAGCAGAGGCAAGGTGCGGTCCTGATGGAACGTGGCGTCCCTGACGTAGGGGAAACCGCATTTAGACTCATTTGAAAACATTATCCTAAACCCTTTTGACTTTCAGCAAGACTCAGAATGACTCATAGACGCGTGGCCTGATCTCTAACTGCTGCCAGCTGTCCGCCTTGTTTCCCTGGCAGAAGCTGTCACCCCTGGGGCTGGCTTGACAGAAGGAAAAGGTGCGCTCCTGCCTCCACCTCTAGTGCCAGGACTTGCGCTGCTCTGCCTGAGAGCTGCAAAGCAAACTGTGGAGAGGGAAATAAATTCTTTGTTGGAGCCCCGCTGAATGGGCCAGGTGTGGGCACTGGGATGAGCACGCTTTATTTACATGGGGCTGTTTAAAAAGAAACTATTTAATATCCTAAGTAAATAGGAACAGTTAGCACAAAAACATGTTCTGTTTGAAAGAAAGAATATTTGATGGAAAAAATATTTGATGAGAAAAAAAAAAAAAGTTTATATGCATGTGTTGCATGCCCCTGTTAAAAGAAACAATATTTGTAAATGACATGTTTAAGGTTGAAGTCCAGACGTGGAAAACTACCTGTAAGCAGCATTTGCAAGTCGGCATTTCTGAAGGATCGTTTTGCATTTCTAGTAGCTGTCTAAGTTTAGTACATACGATAATTTTCATTGCTGGCGCATTTCTGTTCTGACCAAACAGAAATGTAGAATTTTTTGTGCATTTGCTGTTATGAAGCGAAGAGCCAGGAAAGTGGCCACAATGTTAATATTTAATCATAAAGTGAGAAATATAAGAGAACATAAATAACACAAATTACTAGATGAGCTTTACTTTTGTGATTCAAGTGCTTGATTTATTAATACTTGGTTCAACTTGAAACAATCAAAACTGGTTAACAAAACAAGAAGGTCATTTCTTTGAACTCTAATGAATGAATCCAGCGTTCATAGCGCACCACCACTCTACATGGATTTTCTTGGTCATTGATTACTGGGATTATGTACGAAGCAGATTTCTAACAGAAGTGCATATGGTCACTAGTATCTTTCTAAACGATTATTTAAGCTATGGCTATGCCTTTGCCCTGAAACCATGTATTTTGGGAGGACAGCATGAACATCACTGGCTTGAACTGCTGTATGTGCTTTGTGCAAAGTGGCATCTTCCCATGAGTGAGCTGGGATTTGGTGTGTGTTGCGAGTTTGTCCTCAGACACCTCTCTCTTAGGTCTAATTGTGATTATAACTTAGTTTCCTCAAATTACTTTCAAAAGAAAACTGACATCATAAGATGAAAAAAGCCTCAGGGAAACACTACAGAAAAACCATTCAGTCCCCTAACATCCTTCTCCTTCCTTCCCCTCTGCAGCAGTCTCCCAGTATTTGAGAGAATCAAACACAGAACCTTGCTTTGTAGCTCTTACATGAAGGATGGGTGAGAATATTTAGACTATTAATATTTAGAATATTAGAGGATAAACACAATGGTAAAAATAAAGTAGTTTCTTTGGGAGCCTGCACTGTCCCTTATTGTGAATTTTAAAGTACACGTTAGTATAGCCAGCTGAATTCTCCGAATGAACTAAGATGTGCATAGCGAACATTATTATTCAGCACAGGTTGTAGTTTACTGATAGCCTTTTGTTCCTGCTGCTCTTCATATTCAAGGCAGAAGCCTATGCATCCTTGGTTCCTCCAACTCTGTCAAAACAAGGCTTCTCAGCCCCTTTAGAAAGAGGGGTAGGTCTTGTAACTCCCTCCTCTCCTGTAACTCTGTGGTTGAATGGGAGAAATTCCGGAGGACACCTGCAAGGACACAGGTGTACCTTGTTCTTTGCCTTACAGGCATACTTGTATGAAGCAGTCCCATTCCTCCTGAAGGCAGCAGAGGAGCTGTGAGGCTCGTGGCAGGTAGGCACAGTGAGCTGTGCAGGGTCACACTGCCATCTGTGGGAGGGCCACATTCACATCTGCCCCAGGAGAAACTTCTAACCATCAGCTGCACAGCCACAAATGCTGCTTCAGCCTTCAGAATGCTGAGTTTGGCAGCTCCTCCTTTTGCAGCCCGCGATGGGAAAAGATCAGGCCCCTAAAACAGCACTACTTACTTGCCTTGGGTCCTTAAATGAACAAAGTTGCTGCTCTCAAGACTGTTCTCTCTGTCCCTTGGTACGGGTGTGCATATGCTGCATAGCTGCAGGACACATTTATGTCTTAGCATGCTTCTATTGCGGCTGAATTACAGTTGTGGGGACTTTGCAATTAAATTCTTACCATTTGTGTTGCATTATTACAGTTAGTTGTGTTTAATTTTGATTTATCCATAAAATAGTTGGCTTTTTTTTTTTTTTTTTTTTGGAGGGGTGGGGTGTTGAGGAAAGAAGTAGAAGAAATTCTTGTGCAGCTCAGAGGTATATTTCATTATACCACCATTTAAGCCAGATCTTGCCAATGCTTCATAATGAATCCTGTCTCACTCAGGGGGCAAAAATGTGTTTTGTTCCTTTTTTTTTTTTTTTTTTTTTTAATTTCCAGTTTGGGATTCATAACTGCAATTAACCTGTTCTGATCTAAACTTGCTAGAAGGTGTAAGGCAGATGAGAATTGGGATTAACTATTGGTGCAAACTGCATCAAAACACAGAGGATAATCTAAGGCCAGATCCTGAGAAGAGGGACACAAATTTAGCTTTGTGTAGTCCTCAGGAGTGTAACACTTTGTATTAGCCAAAGATTTGGCTCTCAGTTCTGCATGTTTAAAAATAAAAATGGATTGTAGTAGCAATACATAGTGCAGGCAGCACATATTAAAAATAGTATAAAATTGGCATTTTATTTTTAAGTGACTTGTGACAGATTAGAGCCTTTTTGCTAATGATACCAACTAAAGGTCAAGCTTTTAGCTAAGGTAAACAATGGCAAGAGAAATGTTATTTTCTTTTTCTCAGACCTGTAAGACAGCATCTTAGAAGGAGCCTTGAAAGAGTACAAGGGCAAGCTCGATGTCTAGCACCTCTCTGTGCCTTTGGCAATCTCCTCTGGTACTATTTTAGTGTCTGTTTTGTGTTTTTTTCTTAATAAAGACTCACAGTCTTAATTAATGTAAATTGGTATAATCTTTGAATTTCTCTTTTTAGCCATATTATTTTGATACTTAGAAATATTATTGGGACTTGTGCTTCAGTGACATTCAGAATGTGATGAGGAGATTTGAGTGCTGTCAAATAGCAGATTGACCCTAATGAAACGTTAAGCACAGCTTAAATGCGTATGTAGAGAGAGCTGAATCAAACATGAGATGCAGCTAATTTGTTCAAAAAAACCCTCCAGAATAAAAGCAGCTGTATTTGTTTTGCCCCAGAATGTTCTCATTATTTTTACTTTCCTTGCTACAATTTTTAATGAGAAGTTATTAAATATCCCTGTTTTCTAAAAAAAAAAAAAAAACTTAATTACTTCAAACATAATGTAATTTACCTTTAGTCATCATATCTGAAATTTCAGTTACAGAGAAATAAGAATAAAAATCAGAAATTCAAATTATTTAACATGTAACAGTTTTTGAAACAATCATGACATTTTTCCACATCTACTTTAAGTCTATATGCCTGAACTGGAGCTCTACTAAACCTGCTTCCAAAGTATTGCAAATGAAAAAGGAACAAACCAGCCATCCAGCTCTCCTTAATGTAACATCTGAACTCGCTGCAGGAGCCTCAGCACCGAGGCTTTCCTGCAAGCAGTTTGCACGATTTGGTGAGAACTGCGCTGCATTTACAGACTTAGACGCTGGTGGGTGCTCACGGTTTCTGCCCCGCGCCCGGAGCGCACCCAGTCAGGGGCTGCTCGGCAGCGCTGCCGGGCTGGGCAGCCTCAGCCGCAAACCCGGCAAACTTAGGCTTTGGGCTCGTTTGCCCGGGGCCGAGGGTTTTTGTTTGCCTGCTTGTTTTTAAGTGAAGGGAGGAAATAGAAGCAGAAAGAGTTTTTACCTTGGGTGCTGTCTGTGGCGGGGCTGGCGTTGAGCCGCACCTCGGTGGCGGAGCACCTGCCGTTTTCCTCTGCGGCTAACTGCGCGACAGGTTCGTATCGCAATATGGCATCCAGGTCATGGAAAAACTTCATGGTTTTAGTGGCATCCCCGGAGTTGCGGGCGTATTTAACCGTTCTGTATTCATACTTCAGGTTTTTGTACTTTGCCCGGCACTGTTTCCAATCCCTGCAAACTCCTAACTCCTGTAGCCTTTTGGCAATGTAGATGAATATTCCTTTATTCCTCAGCGTGCCGTGGAGCTGCTTCCTGATGCTCTTCTCAGACCAGACGCTTAACAAGGCTTTAACCTCCTCCTCAGTCCAGTGCTTCCCCGCTCCACTCTCCATGTTGAGAGTGACCTGGAAATGATTCACTATTTCTAGCCAAGATCTGGTTCCCTAGGCAACCAGGCGCCTGCTTCTCCGCAGCTCCGCTCCGCGGCCTGCAGGCCGCCCCNCCTCGGCGGCCGCATCGCCCTCGGGCCGCCCCCGGCACAGCCCCCGGTGGTGGTGCGGCCTCTCGGCCCCCCGTGCAGAAAACGGTGCCGGTGTCACCGCCGCGCAAAAAGCCGGCTGGGCTGGCTTGCTGCCTCAAGGAGGAAAAACACGGGCGCAGAAAGCCGTGCTTGCGCCCGCGGTGGGGGCAGCGTGCGTGGGCAGTGTGCGTGGGCATCGCGGGGGCTGCCCAGCCGGCAGCGGGGGTTCGGAGGCTTTGTAGGCAGCGTGGCAGCAACGTGGGCATGGTGTTAAGTCTCGCTGTTGCGCGGCCATGTGGCATTTGCTTTACAATTGGTGGGCGCACATAGGCGTTTTTACTGTTCATCAGTTGCCAGTGATGATTTTAAAAAATGCTTGCATGCTTCAAAGTCGCTAACTTGGTGAAATGGCATAAGCTCTGCGTTTCCTTTTTGTTTGTGCTGACTTTTCTTCCACTAGCACTACATAAAAGATGTAAGCCGCCTACTTGCAAAGGCCTTTCATTCAAGATGTTTGCTTCTCTCTCACAATTCGATTTTGGTGATGTTTAAAGGGACAGTATCAATACTGAAATGGAAATTGTCTGTAATACTGAAATTTGAATTAAAAGTTGGTGAATGCAGTGTATCAACCTTTAAGTCTTACTGCCAACCTTTGTGTTTGTAGATGGAACATCATCCCGAGTTAAAATAAATGTGTTTAAGGACATCCTCCTCTCTCATTTTTTTCCTCAGGGATCATCCATGTCGACTGCAAAGTAAATTTGTTCAGATCCGTGTGTAGTTTGTTTTGTTCTGCTTTCTGTAAGCAAATGTTCTTTGAAATGCTGCTGTACATGTAACTGGGGCTAGTGACCAATAAAGGGATTTTAGGACTTAGAGAAAATCTTCAGTTGTAGATGAGAATCCATTATGTAAGTTTGTACCCAATTTTATTGTTGCTTATACTAAATAATTCTTCAGCTGAGTTAAACGAGTCTAATGGGCAAATAGCATTTTCCTCTAATATTCTGAAAATACTCTAGGTGGTTCCTTTTCTAAGAAAAACATCTTTCCCTTTTGATCCTTGTCATGTATGGGGATGCAGAAGGAGATGCCCAGGCCACCACAGTGGGGTTGTGCTGCCTGTGGTCCGGGCAGGCCTCGGACCGGGCCAGTGTGGAGCCAGGGAAGTCTGCTGGGAGGAGAGGTGACTTAGCTGATAGGGCTCTTCTTAGTAAAACACAGCTGCCAGCCTGAGGCTGGTCTGCCATAGCAGAATTATTTCCATTTTCAGTGGCACTGTACACCAGAACTGTTTTGCTTGGGTTCAGAAGCTGCGATGCCCCATATTAGGTTTATGTGCTCAATCAGACACTTTGTCAGAGGGCCCACGTACCAGCTGGTGGTATAAATGCTAGCCTCATTGCTTAAGTGCAAGAGTGCAAACACTTCTGCATAGGTGATCAGTGGGAGAGACAACACATTCCCTTAGGCAAAAACAGCAGTTTTTTAAGACAAACCCCAACAGAAACTGAGTAATGCTGTCGAGCCGACTGCTAGAGCCTAGAGTACTAGCACTGCAAAGTGGCTTTTCAGATTAAGCATCTGCTGTTATTTTTTGCCCACACTGAAACTGGGCTGCAGTAAGAGGCTGAGCCAGTGCTTATTAATGGAAAGATTCCCACTGAATTCAGTGGGCTTAGGCACAAATCTTACGTGACTGTTTTGAAAAAAAAGCAGAATACGGGCAAGAAACCACTGTTTGGATTACAAGCATGCAAAATGAAACAGTGAATAAGCTTACATTAAAATTTCATCTTGTAAAGAATAGGTGAAAAACCACTAATCCATAGCATGGTACAGCATTTCATTCTACGTATTTCAGTGTTTTATGTTTATTTGTATTTTGTCCACAGGGGCCAGGAGAGTGCTGGAATTGTGACAAGTGATGGAGAGTCATCCCAGGCATTCAAAGTGCACAAGGTAACATGTAAATATTTTGTAGATGCCCAAGTGAGGTGCATGAAAGTTTGTTTCAGTGAGGAGACTGAATAATTAGAAAGAGGGGGAGCAACATGTTTTCGCTGACTGCTTTGGCTTTGTCAGAGTGACAGTATCTAATTATGTTATTTGTGCAATTTCTGTCTTACCTGTGTGTTTAAAATAGATATGCCAACATTATCCCTGCTGGGTGTAGCCATGTACACAGTGGCAGACACACAGAAGTATCCAAGTCAGGCTATCGTTGTCCTAAAAAGTACTTACCAAAGTCAACCTGCATGTAAATGTTCACTCCAGAGATTTGGAAAAGTTCACTGATGCAAGAGGAAAGTAAAACAGTTACAGGTTCTGCACAAGCAAGTGGATGAGTAATTCTTAACTTAGTGAGAATCAAGGAAGTGGCAGCTACTTTACCCATAGGTAAAAATAATCAGAGTAAATGATTGAATGGAGTCCTGAGAAGGTCACACAGTCTTTCTCAAGCTGAGAGAATCCTGGAGATGTTAAAAGACATAAAATGGCCACAACCTCTGAAGTACTGCGCCACAAGAATCCCTGCATGCTCTGGGACTGTTTTTGCACACTCTGGGTTGAATAATGACCAGGAAAAAGTAACCATCATCCTATTAAATCCTGGAAGAGCAGGGGACTGGAAATAAAACTGTTTCAGCAAACAAAGCCGTGGAGCAATTCCTGATATATGTGCTCTCTGACCACCATCAGAAAGCAGTTTGTCTTCATGGTCAGGCATCTCTGAGGAAGATTAATTAAGCTGTTCAAATCCGTCTAGGAGTAAGGGCCGTTTTGCTGCAGCAGCATGCATATCTGTGTGTCGCTGCTCAGTGCCTCGTGCACAGTCTTGTCTCTTGAGCATCGTGTTTGTCACCTCTTCTGGAATTTCCCCCCTTCCTATCTGTTA
>VXAV01011496.1:16224-29102 GCA_013399715.1 Alectura lathami
CCCCCCCCCACTTTTAAATGCCAGTTTTTTCAAATTCTGCACCATGTTATCCGTTCTTCGTTCCTGCTTCTGCTTGGGTTTCAGTTTTCCCTAAGGTACAGGAACTGCCACTTCTTTTACATTGAGCTTTAGAAAAAAAAAAATCCTGTAGTAAAAAATATGATCAGGATGAACTTCTAGCAGGCCATACAGTAATCTGTCTCAATGTTACTGCGCTGACATACTTAGCTGTCATGCTAAGAATTTAATTGACTTTCTCATTGTTTCAGCTTTGATATTTTAAGAATTGCAGAGAGTGTGATGGTTTCTCTTATCCTTGAAATACCTCTCTTGTCTGCAACACTTTTAAAAAACATAATAACCACAGTGTAATAAAGAGCTTGTGAAGTACATCAGATATAAACTGAGATGTAACTTGTGTAATCCTGGAAGTGGTGCCAACGTGACAGACATTTGGGTCCGTTACCCTGGTGAAAATACATTTAGGACTCTGACTTGTAAACTAGATCATAAAAAAGTCAGCAGTGAGGATGCTACTGTGTCCGTTTGTCCTCCGAACTCCAGCTGCCAATACTTCATAGCAGAGACAAAAGAATGGGAAAAGTGCCTGCTGCTCACTGCATCGATTTACAGCACTGTGCATTAGTGCAAGCTCACCTTTGTCAACAGCTTAAGCCCATACATAGATTAGAGTACAAACTGCACCACCTAAGGCACAGATATGTGTTCCTTTCTGGTTGTTGCCAGCCTTTGACAATGGATTAATAGCCCTTGACAAAGGCTATTAATCCTTTGTTTTAAACTCTCCCAGAAGACTCATCCAGATTTGTCTTTTAGAGCCTTTCAGCTGGATTTGTGCAAGAAAACATTAGTGTCATAGCTGTACTAGCCCAGGGTGAGGAGAAACTTAAATCTCTTCTGTAGACGTAGTGATGCCAGTAGGAGAAAGGCTTTGTCTGACTGTTGCATGCTTGAATATGCAGAAAAATCTATATGGAAGTAGCTACATTATCATGTTCTGGTATGTGCCAGGCCTTGTGTCATGCAGATGTAAGATCACCTTCAGTGGGAATTTTTTATACGGGTGTAATTCACATTCAGCGTCCACACCAGCACGATCTAAATCAGCAAGATATTTCAAACTGCATTTTAAATATTTTAAAGTGTTTGTGTCACCAACTGTCTTTTGAAATAGCACTGCTTGTTTAAGCTATTGCAATGCTTTTTGCAACGGTAGCCACATCCATTAACACTGGATCTGTGAAATGGCAGATCTCCTGTCGGGATAAAGTTGGCCTAAGTAAAACAAGAGCATGATTGTGTTCCTGCACATGATCCAGACTCTAGGCAGGCTTCATGTCATCTGTGATGATATTTGATTTGGCATAAAGTTTTCTGACCTGCTAAAGCAAACCTATACTAGTTTGACTGTTTGAGGCAGTAACTTTTAAATATGACAGTAAGTATCCTAAAACCAAATGTGCAAACACATTTGGTATTCTGAATATACCAGTCACAGAAAAAAAAAAACCCTAAAGCTTGGCTTTCTTTAATTTGCTTTGATTGAGCTCTGCAAACAGCTCAACATTTTTCCTTCCTCCCTGTCGCATCCCACTGTCTTGCTACTGCACCCACAGCACAGGCTGTGAACCATCCATGACTTTCCAATCTCTCCCATGTAAGTGCAGATCCTGGAAGAGTGTTATCATGTGTGATTTCACGTATACCGCAATTACCGTGCATGATAGGGAAACAGAGGCTTAGAAAGACAAAAATATTTTCCACAGGAAGCACAAGAAGCTGGAGTTGTAGGAGGGTTTTGAATCCAGTCTTAATTTCTCCTGTGTGCAGGTTTTCTTCAGACTATTTTTGCTACTAAATTGTCTCTACATTGTGCTTGTTGCCAAAAGAAGCTCCTGGCAGCTGACTAAAAAGCTTTGACGCATTTCTGCTTTAGATAGAAGGCAACCTGGATGTATGAAAGGTTTGTTTCAGTAAACAAAAAAAAAACTAGAAAAAAAAGCTTTGCCTCTAACATTGGCAGGAATGACTGCAATCTGACAAATGCTATTGTGGACCCAGTATAAAAGTGAATCAAATACATTGCTATCTTGAAAATAGTATTCTCTAAGCAGAATTTCCTGCTTGCAACCTTTTTCTTACATTTTTAAACACCACAACGTTTGGTCATGTTTTACAGAAGATGTATTTTTAGCCAGAGAAGAGATTGCTCAGTGAAGGTCCTCAGCACAAAAATGTAAAACGCTTTGTCTAGAAGCAGGAGTAATGGGATCTGATGTATCACTGTGACACCTACTCAGCTTCTTTCTTTCCTATGGCTTTCAGGTTATTTCCCTTTCTGGTGGAGTATTAATGCAGTACCAAACAAAACCCGAGAAATGAGCAAGTTGCCATTTAAGCAAAACAACAGAACAAAACCCTTTTTGGTTTTTTTTTTCCTCCCGAAGGGAATGGGCCTTATAAATCACGTGTTCAATGCAGACAGCCTGAAGAAGCTGTATGTGTCAAACCTCGGAATTGGGCACACCAGGTACTCCACCTCGGGGATCTCTGAGCTGCAGAACTGCCAGCCTTTTGTTGTAGAAACTCTCCATGGAAAGATTGCTGTGGCACACAATGGGGAACTAACAAACGCTGTACGACTGAGGAGGAAGGTTAGTATCTCCTGGGAGGCTCCCACATCATTTATTTCTGAGTACGAGGCAGCAATGAGCAAAAGGTTTGCTGTGATGTGTACTTAGTGCCAAAATACTTGGTGTAGTGAAAGAGCACCATAATCAAAATAGACTATTTTGGGAAAAAAAGTCCTGGGGAGGGCAGGTATTTGTAACTGTCACAGAGGTAACTCCCAGCCCTCTGGACTGATGCTCACGTTCCTGCAGGTCAAGTGAGAAGACTAACTCAGCTGTAACAGGGTATCTTGCCTTGAAGCTCTGCTCATTTGTTGTGGCTGACAGAAGCAGCAGATCATATGCGTAGAGTTAGGAGAGGCATAATAAATAGGTGAGGTAATTGTAATAGGAATGTTCTTGTTTGGTATATTGTCTTTATTTGTTTATTCTAGGGGCTAGGGGGCATCACGTGGGCTCTGTGGCACGCTATTGTTTATTCTCTGGCTTGCAAAATTCATCATGAGCACTGTTAGGAGGTAAACACATAAGGAGATCATCAAATTTTGTAGTGTGTTTGGCTGGAAGGGTATGTGTTAAAGAACATTACTAAAAGTTTAGCAGATGTTTCATTGTGACATCTGCTGTACCGAATGTTCCACCCAAAAGCTAGAGGACATACTCTTGCATGGAAGCAAGGCAAAGGTTTGCCATGCCTGAAGGCACCTAGCCCATCTTTAATCAGAGCAACAAGGACATTAGTGGATGGCAGAAAAAAAACAATGGTGAGGAAATGTAGATGGAGAGTGGAGAGGAGAATCAGAATTACACCTGAGATGTAAAATGATTTATAAAGATAACATATAGTAACTGTAGTGCATAGAGCATTGAATGGGTTGTAATAACTGGCTGGAAACGCCGCAGATTCCATTCTCCCTTAGAAGGACAGAACTATTTGACTGACCAGGCCTAGCAAACCTTACCAAAAAATGTTGTGGGATTTCAGCTTTTTAATCCCACTCTGCATTCCTTCACACCGCTTTCATTTTTGTTTTGTGCCCCGACTACCATTCTGTCTTGACATTGTTTTTCTCTTTCTGTCTTCTCTAGATAATTTCACACTTTCCCTTCCATATTTTACCTCCCTTCCCAGAGTAAGCAGGAACACAATGTTGATGAAATGACCCAAACATGAGTTTATGCTCTGAATATTGGTGGTATTGCTTTGGGTTTTACCTGAAGCAAAGGAGTGAGATACAAAGGGAGAAATAGAGGTCCAGACATAGATGGTTGTACCAGTTCTTTCTACATATTTGATTTGTTGGACGATCTGATCAACTGAAGCACCAGTATGTTATGTTATGTTTGAAAACCTGAGCAGTGTTACGTAGGATTTTTTTTTTTTGCTGGTGGTAACCCTTTTCTTTTGTGTCTTAAAAGCTTATGCGGCATGGTGTAGGACTGTCAACCAGCTCTGACAGTGAATTGATCACCCAGCTGCTGGCTTTCACACCTCCTCTAGAAAATGACGACACTGCCGACTGGGTAGCAAGGTGAGGAGGATAGTTTCAAGAGGAAGAAGAGCAATCTATTCTCAGCATGCTGTGCGACACATGGTTATGTTCACCTACGTCTCATTGCAGAATAAAAAATTTAATGAACGAAACTCCAACTTCGTATTCATTGCTAATTATGCATAAAGACATAATCTATGCAGTACGTGACCCATACGGGAATCGCCCACTCTGCATTGGCCGCCTTATTCCAGTAGGGGACATGAATGGAAAAGGTAAACCATACATATAAGCTCCTATTCATATACCTGTATATACACATACATATATGTACAGTTAGTGCATGAAGTCATCAGTATAAATAACTACAGCTGCATTTACTGACGTGAAAATAGGAATATATGATGCAAAAGTCATTTTTGAAAATTCAGAACAGAAGTGGTGTAAGGAAAAAGTAATTTGCAGGAAGTCTCCAAACATCTTTTCTCTTCCCAGCAAAAGTGAATCCTGGTAGCCTGATGACAGTGTCAGAGTTAGGCAGCCCAACTGTAATAGAATATTTTTGAAAATTAAACTGCATTCTTATCACCAACATAGCAAGCCAAGTACTGGATTAGATATGCAATGTGTGGTAATGGTAGCAAGAATTGTGGAATCTCACCGTAACTGAAATCTTTTATTTCAGGGAAAGATAACAGTGAAACGGAAGGATGGGTAGTCTCCTCCGAATCCTGTAGCTTTTTATCTATTGGTGCAGAGTAAGTGCCTTGGTTCTCACTTTATCTGAAAGGTCTCCTCAGGCAGCAATTAAACATTAAACCTCAAATTGTCAAATACCATAACCTCTAGCAATATGAAAGACATTAAGGATTAGTTTGTTGAGCTGTTCGGAGAGGTTTTGTTTGTTTGTTTGTTTGTTTTGCCATTTCTGTCTTTTGTCAGTTTGTTTTCTTGACTGGATTAATGTAAAGGAAGTTAAATAATCGTGTTTTCAGAAAGTAACAGTAAAGACAACTTCAAGGATGCCTCTTGCTTGTTGCTTTAAATCTAGTTATCCTTACAAATTTTAATTTTAGCCTGGTTTAATTTTAGCAGCAGAATTCTTGTATTACAAAGAAATATTTCAGCTATAGAAAAGGTTGCAATGGTAGCTTACAGGCTGGACTAATCTGAGTTGTAGCACATGCTGCCTGACAAGCCAGCCTCCTTGTTTCAAAAAAGTGTCAGGCACTTGAAACTATTTCTGTGGGTGCAAACACTTGTTCAGCCAGCCAACATGAGGCAAGATTCACATTACCTCCCTACCTAAGGCACTGTGAAAAAAAAAGGAGGGATACAGGGATACTTTCTCTGGACAAAAAAAGGGTTAAAGGCTCACTGGGAGATGTCAAAGAGGTCTTTGCAAGATTGAAATGAAAGACAGTTGTGAAACAAACATAATTAAAGGAAGAGTGATTGTGAGCAGTTATATTTAATTTCTTAATCATCCATTATAAAAATGTGCATTTGGTTAACCCACTAAATAAATATCCTCTTCAAGAGCACAATCAATGAAGAATTGTAAAGCAAAACTAGGAAACAATGTGACTGCCTCAGTAGTCTTCTATTTCATTCTGTGTTTTTCTTGTAGGTGTATTTTTCTGTATTCTTTGCACTGGATTACATCTCACATGTGGGAAGAATACCATAAATCTGTGGTACTAGCTAGAGTATTAATTTACTGCTGTCAGGTATTAGGTCAAATCCTAAGATAAAAGCAAAATAGCATGTTAAGATGTTCAAAAGCAGTTTTCCTGTCAATAGAGTTCATGTTTTAACACTGTCATTCTAAATGCTGTGTATTCCTCTTTCAAGGTACTATCGTGAGGTCCTTCCTGGAGAGATTGTGAAAATATCTAGGTACGATGTCCAAACGCTGGATGTCGTACCAAGACCTGAGGGAGATCCGTCAGCATTCTGCATCTTTGAATATGTTTATTTTGCAAGACCAGACAGTATCTTTGAAGGTAAGAAGATGCAACGTACAAAGCTTCCGCCCCCCAAATAACGGGAGGTAATATTCTGGGGACAAGTGACTCTGCAAAGGATCTGGGATCATAGCATGGTGACAATGAATGTGAGCTTCCAGAGCAGGATGGGGACAGGATGGGCTGGCACAGTTCTTGGGGACAGAAAACTCAAGAGGAGCATGTAGCGTCACCTTTCTGTTCCTGTCTGTGTGTATGGCCTCAGTGAGGCCTGCCTGCGTAGTCTGACGGAGAGGATGAAAACAGCCACAGACGTGACTAAGGTAGAGGAAATTTCCCTTCAAAGTGAGAGACTTATGGGAGGAACTGTATTGGTTCTTGTATTGGTATTGCAGTAGAAGCCCCTGCAAATTGTCTTACTGACAAGATGTTAGCCAGGACGCTCCTACCTAGCATTGTCCTCACTTCTCCCACATTCCCTAGTACTCTCCTCTGTACCCTGCCTTGTCTCCTCCCACCACAATACCTCCAGTTTGCCCTCCTGGTTCCAAACTTTTAGGACCTTCAAAGCTGCGGAGTCTTCGCATCGCCGTGCTGAATGCGGCGGGAATTTCACCAGCTGATTCAAAGTTATTACGTGGGTAGAGGCAGACAGCATGCCTGCAAACTTTGTCTGATTAAGAAAACAGCCTAAAAATAGAATATGCACACTGTGACCATGCAGGCGTAATTTCTTCCCCTCCTGTCAGCAGATTTTGTAACAGCCACGGGATGTTTAGTTACCTGATGAGTGCAAACTGGGTTTTAATTCTCTATGTAGTGATGTGAATATGACATTACAGGAGGAAATAAAAAATGACCTCACATGAATGACTGCGTGTTAATTCCAGAGCTTTTCTCACCGATTTCTATGCCTGCAACTTGCCACAGAAATTTGTGCAGCAAACTGAGAGGAAATCTGAATTATGTATACCAGGAGAAACACTTATTGCTGTTCGCAGGTCAAATGGTGTATTCAGTCAGGAGGAGATGTGGCCAGCAACTTGCCATCGAAGCACCTGTGGAGGCAGACCTGGTCAGCACCGTTCCAGAGTCCGCAACCCCAGCAGCTCTGGGTTATGCTCAAAAGGTTTGTGTTAATCTGCATTTCTTTTTTCAAGCATATCTACACTTAGCTGTTTTTGTAATGAGGTAGTTCAGTACGGGCCACTAGAGTTCTGTATTGACACACCTACTGAATCATCTGCACTTGTTTTTTCTCTTTTTTTTTTTTTTTTTTTTTTTTTTTTTGTCATTATTCCCCTATATTAAGGTATTTCACAGATTTCTGGTTACCGTGCAGTCATACAGAATCCCAAGGTTTCTTTAAAATACAGTAACTGAGAGCAATCAGTTTTACAGGTACTAATTCTGCTTAACGCCTCCTGTTCACAGTGTGGGCTGCCATACGTGGAAGTGCTCTGCAAAAATCGATATGTAGGAAGAACTTTCATCCAGCCAAACATGAGGTTACGGCAACTTGGCGTTGCAAAGAAGTTTGGCGTTCTGTCTGACAATTTTAAAGGCAAGCGAGTTGTCATCATTGATGACTCAATCGTGAGGGGCAATACCATTTCTCCCATAATAAAACTACTACGGGAATCGGGAGCTAAAGAGGTAAGTTCATTTTCAGTCCATACAGTACAGAAATAACATTGATGGGAGGGTAAGGCACAGGGTTTTGTCTTCATTTGTACTATGCATTGCTCCATTATTTAAAAGTGCAAGTGAAAAAAAGAAAAAAAAAAAAAGAAAAAATAAGCTATTGTGTGTTTATTGTCATGGCAAGCTTAAAAGTTTGTTCTGTTTCTTTGGCTTTGATTTTGGGGAGAGGAAGGGGAGAGGAACAGGTTTCCATTTATAAAGTGCTGTGTGACCGCTAGAATGGGAAACAGATTAGGTAAGATGAGAAAAAAAGCGTTGGTGTGGTATTCCTGCCACATGCATCAAGTCCAGCCACACACTGTGGTAAATAGGTATGTGCCTTAAGTCATCACAGCGCTTTTTTTTTTTTAATTGATTCAGATTTTTTAACTAAAACAGTGTGCAAGTCTGTCACTGGAGCAAAAATGCTTAATATGATGTTTGACTTTGTAAACTAAAACATCTGCATCAAGGACTGAATGCCATAGAAGAGAAGCAAAATCAGGATGGAACCTTGTGGAACATTGGGAAATATTGTAACGATAAATTCTAAAATTGTCTTTCTCTCTTCCTGTCTTGGCATCTGAAAAAAACATTATCTTACTTGTAACCCTTCCATGAGTTTGATCCACTGCTGTGTTCCTTTGGTCATGATTATTTTGCAGAACTTGGACTTTAGATACTGTGTTAGGATCCGCTGGCCTTCACCTCACACCACTGTTTTGAAACTGTGTTTTTATCCAGGTGCACATCCGTGTGGCTTCCCCTCCCATAAGATTTCCTTGTTACATGGGAATAAACATTCCAACAAAAGAAGAACTGATTGCCAACAGACCTGAATTTCATGATCTTGCAAACTATATAGGTAAATGCTTTTTTTCTGAGAGAGAGAGAAAGAGAAGGCTTTCACCTGTAGGTTTTCATTGTCTGCATCAAAACAAAGCACAACACCTCAAGGCAAGAGTGGCAAAACTGGCCAAAAAATCATACAAGCTGACACGCTAAATTTCTGCATTGTGTGTCCCCTATGGATCAAAGCAATTTAACTGCATATTTTTTGACACAGTTTGTGAATTTTATTCCTCTGAACAACATAAAGCATTAGAGTAATTACATCAGTTACAAATAAAGGCCAACAACGCAGCTTCACAATACTTAGAGCTCCTTCTGGAAAACTCTTTACAACATGGCACTACTGGAGGCAGAATATCAGAAAGAAAATAAGTGGTGAAAATCTGTTGTACAATGAAAAACCAATGTAGTTTCATTTTCATGACTTTCATAAAAATATGTTCTGAATTTGTAAACACCCGCTGCTTTTCTACAAATTTAAGTTCATGTAAATAGTTTTAACTGCATCACTTTGAAAGAAATTACATGTGAAACTAATCAAGGAATGTTAATCACACACATTCTCAGATCTGTAGAATGAGTCATGTTTACAGCAGAACAAAGAACCAACAGCTGGCGTTGTTTGTGATGTGGTAAATGTGCTCCTCGTGGGGATATCAGTAATAGAAATCACGTGAAGGTCTGTGAGTGAGAAGATCTGCTGGATGGCTTATTCTGCTGCAAACTATTTTAAACATGGTTTAAGAATATAGCTGTTGTTAGAGAAATTTAAACTCACATTTCCCGTGTTAATACTCTCACCGCCTTATCTTGGAATGAACTCTTTTCTCCAAAATCATCAGCATCAAATCTTTCGAGTTCATAGGGTCTCGTATTTAAGAAGCATTCTTTCATAAAATGCTGAGTGTGAACGATAAAGCAATGATGGGAAGAGGCTGTCAAACTTTTCTACTGTCACACCATTTTCATGAGCTGCACGCTGATTTGGCACAATATTGCAGCTTTTAACTGATGAATTCTCTATTTCCTCCAGGGGCAGACAGTGTTGTCTATCTGTCTGTGGAAGGGCTGGTATCATCTGTGCAAGAAAGCATCAAAGCAAGGCAGGAGAATGAGAACAACCTTAAAACCCAGAAATCGCGTGTTGGAAAGATTGGTCATTGCACGGCGTGTCTCACCGGAGAGTATCCTGTAGAGCTAGAATGGTGAATTTTTAGTGGATGATACCAGTTCGTCTGCTGCAGAATGTACCTTTCTCAAAGATGCCTTCTTGCTGGTAGTCTTCTTACATTTAGGTAATATGTAAAGCTTATTGGAGCTAACTAATTCCTGTTGCTAAAATACATCTTTACTGTAAAGACTGAGATAAAGTCTGTGCTGACAAAAACTGTGTCAGCAGATTAAAAGATAAAATCACATAGCTTTGAAGCACGGTTGTGCCTTCTGTATTTTCTCATAAAATATTGTAAAAACCAAAGTGTTTATAATTATTTAGCAGTCCCAGAGCTTTTTGTTTCAGTCTTGCCCTGAATGTGAGATATCCCTGTCAGACTTGTTCACAAAGTTAAAATACAAGTTATGAATCATGAGGTGTAATAACAAATTATCAGAACCTTTATGATGCAAAAGGAATGTGAAGCTTGCTTTTCTCTTTTGAAAAAAAAGAAAAAAAAAAAAAAAAAAACAGATTCTGAAGAGTCAAATTGCTTCCTCAGCAGTTCTTGCTTAGATTTCTTTAAAACAGGTGTACTTAACTTTTGCATATATAGCTAAACTGCCATTATTAATCAAGCCCTTTGTAACCAAGTGTCCAGATTCTATGAACATAATGTCTACCACATGCTTTTAAAAAATGAAGACTCAGGGAAATGCTCAGACAAATGCTTGCGAGGTTTATGTCTTCAAAATACTTCTTTGGAGTCCACTGTGAATCTTCAGGTGCTTACACCAGTTGTCGATAGGATATGGAAGGAGAAAAACATATGGCACTGCCTTTTTTTTTTTTTTTTTTCCCTCCTGTTTCACATCTTGTTTTCTCCAGGACAAATCCTGACAATTTCTGAAGTCTGAGCTATTACTCAGTGTGTTTTTGATATGTCAGCATCCAAACCTAACTCAAAAATAAAGCTGCTGTCTTAACAGTAAGCATGATATATCAACTGAAGGTTATGAGGTGTTCTGGCTAGACTCTTATTTTCCCACATCTCTGCTGTTAGAATGAGTGTAATGTTTTAAAGGAAAGAGTTTCGAAGAACTGTTGGGTATTGGATGCATTGTATGTTTACAGTTACTTGTATGCATACCGATCACTTCACAAAGAACCACTAGCTGAAACAGAGAAAAGCACCTTTTGAAAACTATTGCTAACTTACGCACAATTGTAAGAATATTTTGTATGCCTCCGTTTTTTTACTGGATACCAGCACCTTAATTCTAGATGTTCCATTTAATACTGTGTATTTTGGCCTTACAATTGCTTGCAACACTGTTACAAAAACAAAGAAAAATAGAAGTTGAAGAGCTTTTTCCTTCCCCATCTGACATATATTAACAACTACAGCACAGTGGGATTTGTAGCAATACTGCCTGATACGCAGTCACCGAAGTCCCAGTTCAAGGAAGCAGGTACACACATTTCACTGAAGCCAGGACTGAGCCTTGTGCAGGTTCTCTGTGGAATCAGGACCTACTTGCCATCAAGCTAATGAGAAAATCTAGTTTATTGTGAGAATCACGCTCTTCACTGAAGCCCAGATCTGCATACTGGGGAGATATGTGGATCTCTTCTAATTAGCAAGTTCGTTAACAGTCCCATAACCTGAGCAAAAAGGAACTGGGTGCAGCCACTCCGACTTCCCCTCCTCCACATTAGCAGGGAGAAGTGTGAGAAAACGGGAAAACTTAATATTTTTTTGCTCTTTTTCTTTCCTGCCGTCAAAAAAAAAGCAAACATTTTTAAAAGCAGGGCTAAGTTGATCTCTTGCCTTAGAATCACCTGAGGAGCCCTTCCTACTTGAGACAAAAACACAGGTGCACAGTTTCACAACCTTGCAAGCAGAATTCAAACAATTTCTCTGAAGTTGTCTGGTAGAACGGATTGTAAATGAAACTTATGCAAATACTTTTTAACACGCTTTCAACAACTGGTATTTTTCCATGCTAAGAACTGCTTAAACGTGATTTGTGCATTAGGAAGCACAGTTCTGATTTCAGTAAGTCCTAATGCCTTTTCTCTCCATGTTACGCATGAAATTACAGGGAAGGACTGCTATGTATGCACTGAAATGTTTAGTTACACTACACGCCTACTCTTAGGACGTATTTTTAAAACCTTAAAGGAAGGTTGCTTTCTGAGTGCCAGCGTATTCGCTGACAGCTGGGTGGAGGCTTAGGCTGCTAGGCCTCTTCCATCACCCACGGCGGGATACACACATGTAATGAGCACTGTGAGGGAAAAAACTCCCCTGCTTCCAGGTGTCGCTATTTGTATTATTTCCACGTTACTCTGTGAGGCAATTTCTGCTGTTATTGCCAACGTGCACCTCTGTTAATCATCATTTTTTAAAGTGTGACAAAACCATATAAAACTAACGTCTAACTTCTCCATGTGCAACATTAAAAATGGTGATGGACTGTTTTTCTCACTGTGTCTCTTTACACTGCCTTTGCCGGCAACGTGCCTCAAAGGTTTTGTTTTGTTTTGTTTCTTAAATAAAAGCCCCCGGAAGACCCCCGCACACGGCACGGACCGGCCCGGTCCTCGCGCCAGGCCCCTCACGGCGGCGGCCCCACCCCAACGGCCACCGCCGCGCCACCGAGGACCGTACCATCTTCCCGGGGGAGGGGGTGCCAGTGGCCAACGAGCGCCGGGGCAGGATCTTGCCCTTCACCCCGGGGACCCTGCGTTTGTTCTTTCCCCTTTCTCTTCTCTAACGAGGAGTCGCTGGGAAGCCGGGTAGGGCTGGGAGGGCTACGGCGCACACGCTGCATTTCTCCCCCGCGGACAAAATGGCACCGCCCCACGCAGAGCACTGTAGGACGGAGCGCCGCGTGTGGATGCCCAAATAACGCGACGACCCCTCTGCCAATGAGAGCGCACGTTACTGCAGAGCCAGCCGGGAACAACATTATCCCACCAATCGAGAGCGATGTTCTTCGGTTGCTAGGAGGCGGCGAGCGGATGGCGCTGGGAGTTGCTGCGGGCCCTGGCCGAGGTGGGGGGATCGCGGGCC
>VXAV01011496.1:29134-47671 GCA_013399715.1 Alectura lathami
GGATGTGTCTCAGCGCTCCGTAACGGGTGGCTCGGGATGGCGGGAGCTGTACCGACGGAACGGAGCCGTCGGCGTCGTGGGCTGAGGGAAGAGGGGTGCGGGTCTGGTGTAGAGAAAGCTGTTAATGGAGCTGTGCTGTGAAATTGTTACTTCAGTTATGCCCTGCTTAAAAATAAAAGTGTAAAGATGAGGGAAGTACTTCTGTAATGAAATCTCACTGAATTACCGTGCGTTTAGGCCTCAGCATGAGATTCGTGGTAAATGATAAGTTTTGCTTAAATTTTACTTTCTAGCTCGGTAAGGCGTTGCCGTGAAGCACTGTGTTTTCTGCTCCGTGAGGTTTCGGTTTTCGTTTTTTTACCTCCTGGTACCGTTGTGTGCGCTTGTGTCATTTGAGAGAGACGCCAAGCAGCAGGAGGTGACAGCGCAGCCGGCTGTGTTTCAGAGGGACTGAAGCAACGCAGCGGGGATGACTCTGCACGACATGGTGAGGCGGGCAGCGAGCCTCTACTCCGGCAGGACGGCAGTTCGGTTTGATGGGGGCGGTGAGGAGCCTCCAGCCCACTACACCTACGCGTCGGTGGTCAGCCTGGCCTCGGAGCTAACAGCTTTACTTCAGAAGCACTGTGGCCCTCGAGGAGAGTGTGCAATAGGCCTTTACTGCTACCCGGGAATAAACTTACCCTCCTGGATCTTAGGGTAATGCTTTGAATGCCTTGTGCTGCGTTGTGTTCTTGATGGTCATCTCTGTTAAGGCAGATTTGCAGTTTATGTTTTTAACATCTGCAAAAATGCAGCAGCACCATAGTAGTACTGCTGCTAATATCTGCTAGTTGTGTTTGGTGCTGCTGAAATGCGTATTTTTTTTTTTCTTTCTTACTGCATTCCCTTAACAGTCTAGAGGTGCTGGAGTCCTGTAGTCTTTACCAAAAAAATCGCAGTACTGTACTTTAGTCTTTGAAAAGTCAGTGCCAAAGTTTTTTGAATCTTAAGATCATTGGTCTCAAATGTGTGTAGATTTTTAAATGTAAGTTAATTATATTTACAGAAAACAGAAATATAAACAATTACTAATGGCCAGTGTCTTTGTTCTTGTTCAAAAACAGAGTTGGTTTAACAGAATAAATATCTATTGCAAAGCAAATATGCAGGGTTTTGAATACATCCTTCTTGTCTCACTAGCAAAAAATAAACTACTGAAAATGAGTCTCATGCTGTAAGCTAGGTGAGTCTACAGGTGCAATTCCATTACAGGAATGAGAAAGTAATTAGCAGTGCAGCACTGAAGAGACATTGGTTATTTAATGGCTAGAAAGTTGAAACGTTTATTGTCTCAGTGCTCAATTCAGCAGTTTTTAAATCTCAGTGTTGCTAATGAGCTACAATGCTTGTATCCTGTTAGCTACTATATTGGTGATGTAATACAGTATCCCATCATCACAAGCATGTTTTCTTCAGCTGATGCATACTGCAGCATCTGTGCCTCTTAGGTCTGTGTCTGTAGTTCCACCTAAAATACACAGTAGCACAAGAAGATGCATCACAGGTGGCTATAGAGATCTCAGTAAAGTGAGGGCTGTGCTCATAAAGGGATTGGCAAGGAGCTTCCTCATCAGCAAGGAAACCCTTTATCCTCAGTCCAGCAGGCGGCAGGTTTCCCAGAGCAGCTGTATGGGCTCCATCACAGTGACTTTTGAGATGTGGCCGGGTCTCACAGCTGGCCCTGCTCGAACAGCTGCTTGTACCCTGCAGCCTGGGGTCCCACCCTCCTCCCTTACCCCGTGCCCCAGTGCACTGAGCAGCAACACAGACTACTTCTGTTACGTGACTGGAGACTGATGGGGCATTTTGGTTTATTGATTTATTTCCAGCTATCCTGGCAGGGTAACTAACTGCTGTGTGCGGTGCAGGGCAGGCCGAAGTGCCTATTCATTGCAGAGACTGTTCAAGTG
Source organism: Alectura lathami (assembly GCA_013399715.1). Taxonomy (NCBI): domain Eukaryota; kingdom Metazoa; phylum Chordata; class Aves; order Galliformes; family Megapodiidae; genus Alectura; species Alectura lathami. The sequence continues at coordinate 31,087 of VXAV01011496.1, forward strand.
CGCAGAGTGCTGCAGTTCCCAAGTCTTTCTTCAAGATTTTGTCATTATTCCAGTGGTAAATCATTCACACAATAAGCTAGCGTACCTACGTGGACATGGGAACCCAGCCGTAGGCTTACGCTGAGGTTTATGGGAACCGTTCATATTTTGGTTACCTTTTTGCTTTACTGCGGCGTTGATGAATGCTTGCGTTTCTCACACTGAGCCGCTAGAGGGAGGGATTGCAGTATGCAACTGTTGAAAAAAACCCTAAATTATAAGGCACAGTGAACTAGAGCAGAATGAATGTTCCTCTGTTTCTTTGTTAGGGAAAAAAGTTCCGGTGCGTGCTCAGAATTCGCTTGTGCTGGACTGTTTAGTGAGAACAGAAATTGTTCTCAGTGTGCAGACCTTTTTCTCAAATACGTTTATACACAGTGCTCACGTACAGCTGCATGCTGGTATTTCTGTTCCTAGTCACTAGCAGGAGCTTTCAAATCATGGTGCTGTTGATGTCAGTGATAGCTTTGCCATCACCAGCCTGCTTGGCCAGGAAGAATTTTGGATGTTTTTACCTAGCTCTAATCTTTTTCCATGCTGTAAAATGCCAGAAGGAAACACTGATGTGCTTCATGCTTTATTTCTAAAAAAAAAATCGTAGTGTAATTTAGGTGGATTTTCTGAGAGTTTTCTTAATTTCTGGTGGTTTGTTCTTAAATTATTTATGTAAAATGTTTTTTATCTTGTCAGAATCCTTCAGGTTCCAGCTGCCTATTCTCCTGTTGACCCAGATGCACCACCAGCATTATCTACTTACTTCATGAGGAAAAGCAATCTTCAGTATATTCTTGTTGAGAATGACAAAATAAAGGTACGTGTTCAGGCTTCTAGAGGAAGCACTGAAGTGCAGTTTAGAAATGTGCCTGCACTGGAAAACCATCTACAACTGGACCGTCTGGCTATAATTCAGCATTCTCTTCTCTGAAATTCTCGTGTGTATTTTCACTTTTCATTATCTGCTGATGTAATTGATTTGTTCTTATTTATAAAGTCTATGTTTACTCCTATTTACTATACAAACATATATGAGCTTAAACCTGCCCTGAGTTCTGCTGTTGGAAATGCTCGTTCTCTTTCCCAGCAATTCCAGATGTCCCATGCTGGCTGGGTTTCCCACAGCTCCTCCACCCCAGAACATGTTGGTTTAACTCTCTTCCAACTGAGCTGGAGCAATGCCGATGTAAATTCGCAGGCAGACGGGGTGAGAAGTAAACCTGAACCTTTCAAAGCTGTGGGTGACTCGCAGCCAGGAAGCACCGTCTGCCCAGAGCAACCCGAAGTGAAGACATCAGGAGGAGGATATGCAGATGTTGGCCAGAAGTGCTCTTTAGCATACGTCTTGCATACATCAGGAACTACAGGGACCCCCAAAATAGTCAGAGTGCCTCATAAATGTATAGTGCCAAATATTCAGCATCTCAAGTAAGTTGGTTTCCAGTTTTTTCTTTATATGCTTCAACAAATTTGATATGTAGTTGACATAGATATATCTCTTTAAGCTCTTGGGAGGGGTGTGTGTTACTTTTTTCCTAATACAGCTTCGCTTCTTTCTCCTTCCTTTGCTTTTCAGATTTGTGTTTGTTTCTATTGTTTCAAAATCATGTCATAAACTTTTGTTTCTCATGATGTTATTTTAATGTTTAAACGGTGCTGTACCTGAATTTCTGAGGCAGGTACTTCAAACAATATGCATTGTATTGCTGATTTGCCACTTAAGAGAAATAGGTGACAGTGAATTATTCATTCACAGTTATGTTAAATGGCTGTTGTAATTTTTAAATCGTAATCCCTTTTTTAGGCTACTTGGGTTTCAGTCTGTTCTTTTCAATACCTTCTAGAAAATCTATTTGTAGGAAATGCCACTTTTCTTTTAAAGTGAAATATGCCTTCCAGCGTGCTGTATTGGTGTGTAATGTGCCAGATACACTTGTACCAGCGCCTCGTTTAATCAGTAGTTCCAGTCTTGATACAGGAGCTTTTGCTCAAATTGTCTGGTCTACATATTCTGGCAGAATATGCCTAACTATGCAGAGTAGTCTGTAACCCTTTAGCGCTGCTGAAGTGAGGAATCTCCTTCATGCTCTTTCATGCTGCTCTTCTAGTTTGGAGTTTTCACCCACATGCAGCAGGTCTGTAATTTGTAGCTTTCCTGTTCTAGATCCATATTTGAGATCACGCAGGATGATGTGCTGTTCCTGGCTTCTCCTCTAACATTTGACCCATCTGTGGTTGAACTGTTCATGGCTCTGACAAGTGGAGCCTCTATTCTTGTAGTGCCAAACGCTGTGAAAATGATGCCTGCGGAGCTCTCTGCTGCCCTGTTTCACCGTCACCACGTGACAGTGTTGCAGGTAGGCAACACCCAAGATGACTGTTTTCAGTGCCTCACTTTTCACCTTTGCTAGTGTGTGTTGCTTTCTTCATCAGTCTAAACAGTAGTGGTAGTAATGTCCTTCCTGGAGAGTGTGGATCGTGCTGTCCTTTTGCTGTAAGATGTCAGCTGTTCGGAAAATTACCTTTGGATCAAAGTCTCAAACATTTTGCAGCAGAAAGCATTGAGCTGAAGATAAAACCAGTGCTCGTCTTAAGGATCCATTAGTTCTTAGGAATTAATTAAATTATGGAGTAAGTTGTTAGAAACATGTTAGCACCTTATAAAAACTCAAAAATTGTTTATGGTCTCTATACTGAAAAATACAACAGCTAAAACAGTACCATATAGGGTGATAAAGTGTCATTTTTACGATAATGAGGGAAAAATAATTGATTACCCAGCAACACTTTGTGCTTTCATACCGCCTGCCTATGTGAGGCTTCATTTGCCCCTTCTATCTTGGAACCGGTCATCTCCTACATGTTCTCAATTTCAATAGCTTTAAAGTTCATTTTTGCAAAATTTACATGGAACTATGAGCATCCAGCATGGCCAAATAAGCCCAGCCAAAGCTGGTCGTGTATCGAGGTATTCTGTAAAACTATTGAGTGATAATGGAAAGTTAACTCAGGGTTTAGGGGGAAGAGTGGCTGAAGTAGATCTCACTTCTAACTAAATTTGAACAAAATGAGCGTGCCATGGCCAGTCTGCTAACTGTGAAAAATCAACCCTGGAGTCTTGATTTGTAATTGTTGGAATTCAGAAATACTTGCACCCATGGAAAGCTTTCCTTTCCAAGGAATGGTGGTAGTTGAGATTGTAGGTTATAAAAGTACAAATAGTGAGTAGTTTGCTTCATGCTGAGCAGGAAAAAAAAAAAAAAAAAAACCACCATTTACACCATTTACAAGTATGTGACTTCATTCCCTGCTCTTATTTTGATTTATTATGATTGCTATAAATCTTGATGGTGTAGATTCTCCTGTCTCACACAGCTTCTTGATGAAGTTTAGCTCATTTGGTGCTTTTGGGAAAACTTTCCCCAGAGACTGATCTCCACTAGCAAGATTTTAGAGTGTGTTTTTTTCAGACTTTCCTAAATTACCCCAAGGCATTACCTTCCCCTCTTGACTTGCTTGGGAAGACTTGAGAAATTTGAAACATTATTATAGGGGAGGGGCAGCGTAATTTTTACCCCCTTTGTAATTCACTATAATTCATTGAAGTTAAGATGATCAACTGAAAAGTGATAGTCTTCATCTCTTATTGGAAGAAAATAACCTGGTGATAAATAATTCGAGTGATATTCCAGTCCTCTTACTAGAAAAAGTAGTTGAGAATGAGAGCAAAATGTGTCTGTTAAAATAATTTGCTTTTTTAACTCTCAGTGAAAGAGTTCTGCATCACCAGTTGTTTTATACAGGTAGATAGATACCGTTGTATAGTTTCATAGTTGTATTTAAGGAAGATGGGTTTTGTTTATTTATTTGTTTTGATTTGATTTTGTCTTCCTGTTCATTTCACAGTGCGTTGTGAAAGCTTTAGAGAAATTCATCTTTGTAAACTGTTATATTTGTACAAATCAGGAACAACCCAAAGTTGGTCATCCTATGAGTTTTTAGTGCTATGAAGAGGTCTTTCAGTGTTTTGAATGCAGGCTGATCACAAGGAGAGGTTGTGTTTTACGTGTCACGTGCTGGAAGGAAGGGGAAAAAAAGAGCCTCAAACAGCAAATTCAGGAGGATAGTGTGTTTGCTGTCAGCATGGGTTGGTGCTGACAGCACTCATTAAAAATGTCACACAGTCTCACAGAGCATCAGCAACATCTCTATTGACATCTGATGGCTGATGCCATCAGACAGCTACCAGAGGTAATGGTTAAATAGGGCTACAATATAGATATGGTAAGGCAAGAGGAAGGGCACACACACTGAAAAAATGTAACATGTTCAGATGTTTCTCTTACCTTTTTTTTTTTTTTCCTGGATATGTCTCTTTCAGGCAACACCAACACTTCTCAGAAGGTTTGGAGCTCACCTTATTAAATCAACAGTGTTGGCTGCAGATACCTCGCTCCGAGTCTTAGCCCTTGGTGGCGAAGCATTTCCCTCACTGAGTCTCTTGAAAAGTTGGAAGCATGAGGAGAACAAAACAAGTGTTTTTAATCTGTATGGTATAACCGAAGTGTCAAGCTGGGCCACGTGCTACAAGATTCCTGAAGAGGTTTTTAGTGCTGATTTTAGGTAAGAATTTTCACTGCTTCCATTGGTTGATATGTGAATGACAAAAATCAATAGAATGGAACTGTCTGCAGAGTTTCCGAGTCCTTGTGAGTGTTTGTGCTGGTAGAAGTTACTTTTTTTTTTTTTAGTGTAGAAATAGAGAAATTCCTCAATTTCTTGCTCAAATACAGCCCTTCATGTAGAAGTTGTGCTTGGGCGACTGTTGAACCACAAACCTTCAGTCTGAAATCCTGCACACTTGTAGCACTGTTTTTTCACGTAACATTTTATGTCTCTGTTTCAGTCATCTCTGTCTACACCTCTTCCTCATTCCAGCCTGTGTTCCCAGATGCTGAGCATGGACAGGCCTAGGCCAGGCTGTGCTGTCCCTGCCTGGTGCTCCTGGCTTGCCCTCTGCAGGCAAATGGCTCCTATCCAATTTGTCAGTAGCTTCGGTTAGCCCTGCTCCTGCTCAGCCAGTGACACCCTGCATATCAAATAGAGGAAGCCTGATAGAGCTGTCAGTGGGAGAAAAAAAAATGAGGCTCTTCAAGTCTTAATCACAGCCTCTGAACAAAGATATGCTCATAGCTGAACTCTCAAGTTCAGAATGTTGCTTCTGAGATTTATTTGAAGCAGAAATGCTCAGAAGTTGACTTTGAGATGCAGTCAGCTGATCTAGGTGTGTTTCTTACTGCTGCACTGCTTTTCCCTACGGTTTGTCCAGCTCCACAAATGAAGAAGTGGAGACGCGTTACTGCTCTTTCTGACGTCGGATAATGTCCAGCAGAGGATCCCACTGATCCTGCTTGACAAGTCTGGGTGGCAGAAATTTGTACAAAGTGAGACACAGGATCTCAGCTGTTTCACGTGGGCTTTCAGAAGTACTTTCTGTCCATCATTTAGCACCCTGCCATCTTCACTCTGCTAAAGACTTTTATTCATCTGTTGTATTTCAGAAAGAGTTGCAGGAGTGTCAAGGCCACTTAGCTCAGTGCTTCATTTGCTGCCTGCAAAGTGTAATTGTTCCCTGGTGTTATAGTTACACGTGTGACTTGAGGCAGGCTGGGCTCAGGTGGGCTGTTTCAGACAAATGATGTGATCTGTTAACCAGGTGCTTAAGCCATCTGAAATGGTGGGTGGTCAAAAACTGTTGTCAAATTCTCCTGCAAAACTCCTAATGAGTAAGCAAGGAGTTTTCTATAGAAACACTGAAAAATGGCCTGTTACCAGATGCCTGATCTGCAGAAAGTGAGAGATCTGCGCACTGAAACTTTCTCATTCTGGTGTTTCATTCTGGTTTCTCTGAGTTGAAACATTGCTTTCTCCTCACTGAAGCCATTTTTTCTACTTAAAATTCCTGTGCTCCAGAGATGGTGTTGTTTTTCAGTTCAAACTAAGGTGTAGTCAGAATGATTTTGAAAGTCTGTGATTGTTAGCTCCCACTGTTCACATCACAGCAGGTTCCCTCTAAGTGTCGCTGCAAAGGGAATTAGGGTTCTTTTGCTGTAAGCAGCCCAGAACCAATATCAGCATTCATGGTTTTATGTCTTCATCACTTCTAAGTGTTGGTAGGACAGCTGGGCACAGTGGGCTGTTATTTTTTTGAGAACAATAGCAAAGATAAGCAGAAAAGTTAATGCATTATTGATCTGTCCGCCTCCCTCTTTATATATGTTTGGCAAAATTAAATGTCTGATCCCAAATCTCTTATTAATAATACCCAAATGAGGTGGCGTTGTTTGCCTTTGATGTTTTATAATATATGTAGGAATCTTTTACTTGTTTGTAGATGTTTAGTGAAATTTAACATTTGGCGTTGTATTCCTGTCAGGAATTTCCTGTGGTATGAGGTACATAGGCTGAATATCAGGGACCCTTTCTCTTGCCTGTTTGTCCAGTAACTGTATTTTGAAGCTGAACAGAGGAAGGAAAAAAAAGTTTTCCACTTAGCAAAAATACAAAATTTGACTGCATTTGGGTCAACGTGACATAAAGAATTCATTGACTGTTCAGAGAAGGAGAGGTTTCAATGGCATTAATAACAGGAATTGAGCTGGAACTGAAACATGGCACTTGATGATCAAAGTTGAACCAGAACCCATGCCTAACTTCATATATTACCAAAGTTATTTCAAGTTATTTTTTTCAGTTTGCTTTACTGAACAGAAAAAAAAAAGTATTATTCTCTACTGCCAGTCAGAAGTAGTGTCTATATTCAATGAATGAGATTTTGCAAGTGCTTGAAGAGGCTAGAGAATGAAGGGAGAGGAAGCAGGTGGTCTGCAGCTCAGTGGAAGAATTCTGTAATAAGATGCATGATGTTGAAATTACTGTTCATTTTATTTCAGGTTTTTCTGGAAGAATCAACTGTACTCATTGATGCAATATCAGTGATAAAAAAGAATAAAAGTTCAAACTAGGATAGGGAAAAAATGAATTAGAAAATAGTTACATGTGATTTACGTGGTTGAGCTCAGTGGAGGTTCTACCTGGGGGTCTTAAAAACTGAAAATCAGGGTGTTCTCAGGGATTTCAGGATCCATTCAAGCCTTATTTTCTATCATTCTTTCATGTGTGGGCTGTTTTTATTTTTGGTACATGATTTTAAGAAGAAGTATTTGTAGAAAGAAGCCCCAGCTGTCTACTTTTGCTCTAATACTGATCTCTTAAGAGCCTGTATGTTAAATCACTCCTGAGTTCAGTCATTTCTGTTCAGAAAGGAAAGATACTTACTGTTTCTCTCTTTGGTATATTTAGAACTGAATTCCCAGTACCTTTGGGATCACCACTGCTTGGAACAACAGTTGAGGTCAGAGATGCCAATGGTTCTGCAGTCCTGGAGGGCGAGGGACAAGTATTTATAGGTTATTTTATATTTCTTATTATTCTAAGGTACTTTTCCTAATGGAGTTTCAGTAATATGGTGATTTTTTTTTTTTTTAACTTGGTGCCTGCCTCTGATAGAACAGATTAGTGTAATGTTGTAAATTCCCATTGGACTGGGGACCTTCCGATGGTCTTTTAGGCTGTTGGAATGATGAATAGGAAATTTGCACCATTGTATATGCTTACTGCTGCCATTATACTGATTTTTTTCCCCTGCTTGCATTTTGACCCTTAACGTATATGCTTACTGCTGCCATTATACTGATTTTTTTCCCCTGCTTGCATTTTGACCCTTAACTGAAGTCATTTATATGTAATAACTGAATTAACTGTATAGCCCAGCTTGTACACTGTAGAAGTTTAGACACTGATAGTAAGCTTTTTTTTTTTTTACTTACAATGCTTGTTAGAGTGTAGGAGAATTTAATAAAATACTCAGTATTTTATTAGCAATTTCATTTACAGTTAGACTTTTAATAATGGCTACAATCTTTTCTTTGTAGGCGGCGCAGAACGAATCTGCTTTCTTGATGATGAGGTAACCGTACCCCTGGGCACGATGAGAGAAACAGGGGATTTTGTAAGAGTGCAGAATGCCAAGATGTTCTTCCTGGGTCGCAGGGACAGTCAGATTAAGCGTCACGGCAAACGGTTCAATGCTGAATGTCTGCGGCAGGTACTGTAACATCCGATGAACGGTGTGCCAGCACTGAAGAACAGGGACAATATACAGATCATTGTCATCAGGAACCTGCGTGTACTTGTTTTCAGACGATTTTTTGTAGTCCCAAAGAAGTTAGGAGGGTATATTAAAAAACAAAAATGTAGTCACATAATGTAGGAACCTCCAAGGGAGGAGTTTGGTCCTGAGTTCTTGGAAATCTCTTTCACTGTATGCTTTATTCCAACAGAAGTGAGAGCAGGGTGTGCAGCTGGGAAATATCCAGTGTTGCGCTGCAGTGCCTGTGCAGTCACTGTCCTGCCAGACTGAACGCCAGGCTCATGGGTTGTTGTCTCATTCGTGGCATTAGGCCTGTAACGCATGCATCCCCCTGAGTTCCTTCTTGTAGAGAGTTTGTGTCTCTTGTGAAGAGATCAGTTCCAGTTACAGTTTTGAATTACCCTCAAGCAGAAGGGGCAGGAACAGGCTGCTAATAACAGAAAGCTGTGCAAAGGCTGCTGGCTGGCAACTCAAGAGACTTTGGAGTGAAAGCTTATTATGGATTGACTCAGAACGTGATTTTCAGAAAATACTATGAAACATAAATTGTGGGAGAAAGTGCTTCATAACAAACGTTATAAATGGGTCTTTTACTTTTTTAAACGAATAAAATTTTAACAGGATTTTGAACATTAGTTTAAACAGAACTAAATCTTTCATATTTAAAAAAATGTTTCATTGTAAGCATTTTTCTTTTTAAGCATGTAGATTGTTGCAATGTTTTGGAATCACAGCCTTGAAATGCTAATAGACCCTTTTTTGCATGGGGCTTGTCTGAATTACTGATTTTTTTGGTGGACAATTCTAGTTCAGTGATTGAATTCAGCTCTTGTGCTTTAGAAAATATCAGATTATCAACTGTATTAAATCATCAGTAAATCAAGCTCTCAATGAAATAATGGAATGAAATTCCCTGAATTATTTTTGGCATCGTTTCATACAGCCAGGTAGTATTATTTTAACAGAAGACAGATTTTTAAACTTCTTTTTAAACCTTTTCTGTAAGAGCTATTTGGATTTAGTTGCAAGTGCTAATCCTAAAATTTTGCTTCCAGATCATGTAGGTGCTTTATTACATTTTCTTACAATCACAGAACATCCTGAGTTGGAAGGGACCCATCAGGACTATCAAGTCCAGCTCCTGGCTCCCCGCAGGACCACCCAAAATCCAAACTCTGTGTCTGAGAGCAGTGTCCAAACGCTCCTTGAGCTCTTAAATTTCTGCTTAACACAAGTGAAATACCAGTGATCAAGTTGTTATACAGGAATGTGAGATGAATACAAATTTTGAATGTGCAGATTTTTTTATTGTGTTTTTTATACCTTATACTCTGCTGATGAACTGCATTTAAAAAAAAATTTTAATTACAGGCTGCCGAAGACCTTTGTCAGGTAGAAGCTTGTGCAGTGACCTGGTATCAGCAGGAAAAACTTATCCTATTTGTTGTGCCCAGTGGTGATTTGGAAGAGAGGGAAACTCTCCAAGAACTCCAGAAGCATCTGCCAGCTCACGCGGTTCCTGATGAGCTCATACAGATCAAAACTTTGCCTTTAACTTCACATGGTAAATGAAGCTATAAGTACCCTTGCCACTTACCTTCATGGTCTTCACTGCCTTGTTCTGGTACTGTTATTCACCAGAATCTGGCCATGCTTTTTGAGCACACAGATCAGATAACTAACGTCTGCTAGGAAGTCATGGACATGTATTATGTGTGTTTGAGAATGTTTCTTTCAAGATTCAAAATGAAGTAGCTGTAAAATCAATTTAGTGCTAAAACTGCACATTTGTTTTCTCAGCCACTTCTGTGTCAGTCTGTGACTGAGCCCTGACTTCGTTCAGGGAAAGATCAGGCACTGAAAGTGGGATTATGAGGGAGGCCAGGGTAAATTTTCAAAACCCTTGTTGGATTCTGTTGAGTATATTTTATTGACTGGATTAATAAAAAGGGTGCTGTTGAGTATTAATAAGGAAGCCTGTAAAAGTCTAAGGTGACTATTCGGGTAGAGCAAACTTTGGAAGTGTAAATGCTGAAGAGCAATGAAAAAAAATCACACTTTATTTTCTACAAAGGCAAAGTTGATCTATCCGAACTGAACAAGATTTACCACAACCATCTAAACTCCAGAAGGCGTGACAGTAGGCTGAGTGGCGCAGAGGAATTGTGGGAAAGATTGCAGTATTTATGGAAGGTAGTATTTTGAGCTGTCTTTTTATCTTTGCAAGTGCATCATTATACACGTGTCAGGATTCAGACAGTTTAAGGAGTATGACTAATGCAACCAGAACATTCTAGCTGCCTATACGTTCAAGTATTGCAGCTCTTTCTGTTCAGTTAATACTTAAATGCAGTTGCTCTGTGGTGGTCAGGAGGGTCATTCATGTTTCTGCATCAGATAAAACTGCAGAGTGTGAAGGCATAAGCAATTAGCACAGGCAGCAGGTGATCTGTCCGCAGCTTTTTGAATACTGCTCCACTTGCCAAGTAAGGTATCCCTAGGGGAAACAGGGAACTGGGAAATAGAAACTTTGTACGGAATAGCCACTGCCTTAGGAGAGTTTCTAGTTTCTGAAGAAAACAGCGAATTGCAGAGCCTTTTTTGAAATAGGTGGCACAATTGTGTGATTGTCTCTTGGACTGTTTAGTTGTATTATTTCTCAGTTTCTGTGCTAACGTCTTGTTTTTCAAAGTTCTCAAATGTGATGCCATACAGTATTCCATTTTTTTCAAAGGTAGACTGCTAACTTTCACCTGAAAGTGGGATTTGCTGTCACTAGGACTTGAGTAAATAAAGGTAGAAAGAATCTGGTGATGTAATTTGCTGTGCTTGTGCTGATACTTCACTGTGTTGGTGGCTATAGAAATGGTAACCAAGGGGATGGGATGTGCCCTAGCCCTAGTTTGAATAGCAGACAGTAGCTTCCAAAACCAGAGGATTTAGGACTTCAAATCCAGACTTAAAAAACAGAGACAGGAGACGTAGTAATGCTGAATCCAAAATCCTTCATGACATGAAAGGGGTTAGAGCTTTGAAAGCAGGTGGGTAAGTAAGTTACTTCAATCATTCAAATGCAAAAGATACTGGTTTATGTGTTTTATCAGTGAAATAAAGCATCTGAACCAATTTTATCAATAGGAACTGTGGTTTAACCCACAGGCAGCTCAGCCGTTCGCTCGCTCCCACCCAGTGGGAAAAGGGGGAGAGAATCAGGTAAAAAAAAAAAAAAAAGATAAAACTCATGGGTTGAGATAAAGACAGTTTAACAGGACAGAAGTTTAACAGGAAGGGAAAAGAATAATAATACTAAAAGAATATACAGAGCGAGTGATGCACAGTGCAGTTGCTCACCAGCCACCAACCGAAGCCCAGCCAGTCCCTGAGCCGTGGCAGCTCTCCCTTGGCCATCTCCCCCAGTGCTACTGCTCAGCGTGACACCACACGGTGTGGGACATCCCTGTGGCCAGTGTGGGTTAGCTGTCCTGGTGCTGTCCCCTCCCAGCTCCTTGTGCACTCCCAGCTCCTCGCTGGCAGGGCAGCATGGGGAGGTGAAACGTCCCTGGCTCTGTGTAGCACTGCACAGCAACAGCTAAACCATCGGCTGTTGTCAGCATTATCTCATCCTAAATCCTAAACACAGCTCCATGCCAGCTCCTGGGAAGAAAATTAACTCTGTCCCAGCCAAAACCAGGACAGACATCAGTATTTTACCTGAGAAGTAGCGTAGTTGCCATTAATGACTGGTATTGGGATTGAAATGGCCAAAAAAATACAACACAGTCTGCTTTAATTCCTTAGACTGTAGAACAGGAAATGAACGAGAAAATTGATAGTACTGAACTCGTGTGTCCGTGTTCCTCCCCAGCTCTTGTTCTCAGTACCTCTGTTGGCACCATAATGTTGCAGAGCAATGAGTTTCCTCAATTAATTTTTTAGTGGAATTCTGGGTATTCAGTAGGATTTTACCTGACTTAAGTTCTTGTGGTGTAACCCTGATGGACTGTTATCTCTTTCCTCCTTTTCTCCAGTCTGTTCTGGGTCTCCTAGGTGATTCCAGTGGGATTTCTAAAGATGCACGATTTCTGTACAGTGGTGGAGACTCCTTAAAAGCTCTACGATTTTATGATGAAATTGAGATGCTTGTAGGCAGAGCTGTGCCTGGACTCCTTGAAGTTATTCTCAGCCGCCCGATTGAAGAGGTTTATACACATGTTCTTAAAACTCTCTTTCCAGATGAAGACCAATTAATAAATAATGACAATGTTTTGAAAAGAAAACTAAGTGAAAATGGTGGACAGGAAATGCATGGAAAATATGGTAAACTGCAACCTGAAAGATATCTTGAGGTTGCTTCAGGATACATTTCATTTATTGCACTGAGCAGAGGAAATCATTTTTTTTCTATGAATTTCACCAAGGCTTTTATGCAGCCCCATAACACAGTACAGGTGGGAGTGGAATCACTGCAACAGGCAACCTTGCTGCATTCAGTGACTCCAGGTGTAATGCAGGGGCATGAAATGGACCAGAGCAGAACTTCAGCAGTTACCAGCAGGGTAACTAAAACTGACCATTGCTCTATGCAGCAAATCCACGCAGAATGTAGTCATGGAAGAGCAGCAGAGGTGATGTTATGCACAAGATGGAAGTCAAACACGAGGAAATGCGTTGATGCATCTCCGTTGGTTGTGATATCATCTCAAGATGAAGCATCTGCATCTGTGTATATCGGCTCCCACTCTCATACAGTGCAGGCTATTGATCTAGCGCTGGGAGAAGTGAAATGGGAGAAGAGCCTTGGAGATCGCATTGAATCTTCTGCCTGTGTATCCAAGTGTGGAAATTACATTGTTGTTGGTATGTCTTTTGTTTTAGCATGCATTGCAAATTATTTTTTATTTCTTACCTCTGAGCGTACTCCATCTACACTTATCCATATCTGCTTCAGAACAAATCTATTGTAAACTAGAAACAGAAGGAATAAGTGATTTAAGTTTCATGATAAACTGTGATGGAGATCACTGAGCATAGTGTGCCATTCTGGTTGTTGTATGCCAATTCATCAGAAGGGCCTTCATAGAATCATAGAATGGCTTGGGTTGGAAGGGACCTCAGAGATCATCTAGTTCCAACCCCCCTGCCGTGGACAGGGCTGCCAACCACTAGCTCACTAGATCCAACTGCCCAGGAACCCATCCAGCCTGGCCTTGAACACAGCCAGGGATGGGGCATCCACAGCTTCTCTGGGCAGCCTGTGCCAGCACCTCACCACTCTCTCAGTGAAGAAGGAATAATGAGTGGGTGCAGTTAATTTTCTGTGATTGAGGTGTGACCATTAAGCTGGTTTTTAAAAAAAACATGGAAAGATGATACAGTCTTAAAATGTCTTTAAAAATGGATAGAGACAGAAGTTAGGATGTGGTGCCTCAGATAAACTCTGTGAAAAATACTCTGACTATAAATTTGTAAATGTAAATAACATAGAAATATCCGGGTAGTTTTTTGTTCATAAACATGAGTTTGGAAAGGGAAGTTTCTGATCCATCGTTGTACGGGATGTTGTCGGTCAGGACCAGACTGCTCTGTTTTTGCCATCTGTGTTGCCAAGGAGTTGCCATTACTTGTCTGTGTTACCTTTGTGGCTGATGTGCGTACATCACTGGCTAGCACAGGTGTCCAGACAGGGAGGACTCTACATGCAAAGTGAACGTTAACAGTGTGTTGCTACTATTTTGATTACTGTTCACTGATAACAAAATTGAATGTCTTCTTAAGACCGAAAGTTTCTAGAACTATAGTTTTCACTGGAGAGCATACAGACTTTATTCTTTCAGCATCTTTGTGTTCAGAAAGGAAAATTAGGGAGGTCGCTAACAACAAAAAAAATTATTTTCCCTTTTCAACAACTCTGCATGCCTTCTGAGATTATTATTGTAAAAATTGGTAGAAAGGCAGTGAAATAACCGCATTCTCAAAGCAGTCTGGAAAGAACACACAGAATGTTCATCTTGGAGTGTATGAGCTATCAGCACAGACTTGATGCTAGAAGAGGAGGAGCAGCTTTGGAAGGACTTTTGAAACTGTACCTCCTAAGTCATCTTAGTTCTTCCCAGCAGTGATGTAGCTACCAGCATAAGACACACCACCAATACAAGTATTTGTTATCCTTTTTTATCTCTGCTGTGTTTCATTTCATACAGGTTGTTACGACGGCTTAGTGTACGTGCTCCAAAGCAGTGATGGAGAAACACACTGGGCTTTTGTCACAGAAGATGCTGTGAAAAGCTCTGCAGTGGTAGATCCCTCCAGTGGGCTGGTCTACGTAGGATCGCATGACCAACATGTGTACGCTTTGGATATTTATGTAAGGACGCTGGCTAACTCCATATACAGGAGAGCCAATATCCAACTTAACCTATCTGCAGTGCACCAAATGAAGCTCCACTAGTGCTGGTATTCTCAGGACTCCACAGTACAAATTTTGAGATCGTTAAGCCTGCTTCAAGTGGGGTTAGGATGATGTTAGTAAATAGTTCTAGTGGTGTTCTCATGCATGAGTCCTGGCTGAAGCCACATCTTAAGTGTCTCAGTTACTAAATACTCTGTGGGTGTTTCAGCATAGGGTGCCCAGCTGGAAATAACACTGTGGCTGAGTGGGGGAAAGAGAGTCTTACCTTTTAAAAAGGTAGATGAGGGGAGATGGCAAACTAGAGGGGCAGATACCACAGGTTGTTTAGCAGAATTTTGTACGTGTAGGAAAAGAAAGTGGCCACTAACATGAGTTTCTGTAACACCATGTGAATTATATCTTAATTTGACTAATATTTGCTAAATAAATAGACTGTTTACTGTCAGTAAACATCCTGAGCTTGAACTCCAGCTGTAAATTTGTTGTTGTTGTCCTTACAGAACAAGTTGTGTATATGGAAGCTGCATTGCGAAGGCGGAGCTGTGTTCTCCTCTCCTTGCCTAAGCTCCTTCCCACATCACGTCTACGTGGCTACACTAGGAGGACTCTTACTGGCTGTAAGCCCGGTATGTACCTCTACCTACTTGTCTTTGAGCCCAGTCTCAAATCTAGATGAAACCACAGTGCATTTCTGAAGAGCACTTTTCTGATGGAAAAAATTACCGATAATACGTTACTCTGAAGTGTTTTTCACTGGAGAGCCTTACTGTTATACACAAGGTCACTATGCCAATTCCTGTATTTCAGAAAGGGACCTAGTGATAAAGAGAATTTAAGTGATTTGCTTGAGTTTCCATGGTGACTGTAGGCCAGAGTTGGAATTGGTGTCTTCCAATTCCCACATGCTACCTTCCCAGTTACAGGAGTACATGAGAGCTCAGCTGTAGATTTTCTTCCTCCACCCCTTTGACAATAAGATTAGGCAAAAAAATACAGAACGTACTAAATTAGAACAGAATAAAGAAAGAAGCTCCTTCATTCCTCTTACTGTCTCCCTCCCTATAGTCATTTAAAGAGCTTGTCACCTTGGATTGCTCTTCTGTGCTCTGCACTGGGCGAATGGCATTGATAAATGCTTGATAAATGTGGTGCAACTTCATGGGTTTCTGAAGGGGTTTTGTCTTACAACTGGTGCTGCCTGATAAAAGAAACAGTCACTTGGAGCAGGTATTCATGCTGTTCAGCTCTTACAACCCAGCATCAGACCAGACCTCCCTCACCTCCCACCCACTACAAATTCCCTCAGAGGTACCCAAGTACTTCCTCTTCTTGCATCTAGTGTTAGAAGACCAGTGGATGGCTGCAGCTCTACTGGGCTGTGGATAAGAAAACACGGTGCTTGTTTGTTTGTTTTTTCATAGTTCTGAGGAACAAGTAGTTGTGAACCCCAACTGTAGCTCCAAGTGATTATTTATAAAAATGGGGACTTCTTGTGGCAATCATAGATCGTGGGTTGCAGCATTTCCTAAAGTATTTATGGTTTATAATAATGCAAGTCATAGTTAATACTTGTTTTCAAGATGTTCTCTCCTTCGCTGACCCTCTTCACATACTGAGGTGCTGAGAATGGAGTTAAAAAGTAATGTCCTTCCTGAAACTGCTGCTACTGCTTAGTATTATTAATTGTTTTGCTTAGGGGGAGGAAGTGAAAGGTGGAATAGGGGCAATGAGCATCCCAGGAAATACATTAAAATTTTGGTTGGAATAACATTTGAAGAGTCGTTTTGCTTCTGGTACACATTCTGCTTGGGAGAGGCCTTTTTTGTTTATTTCTTAAGGGCTGGGTCCAGCTGTAATGGAAGGGTCATTTTGTGCAGCTCCTTACAGTTGTGTTAAGCAGCATATACTGCACACTGCCATTTACAGGTGAC
>VXAV01011496.1:50178-98931 GCA_013399715.1 Alectura lathami
TGTGGCTTGTTAAAAGAGCTGGCACTGCTTCTGCTCGCCTGAGATGCAACACACACGGCAACTCTTAAGCTGCTTCTGATTATTCAGTGCCTTAGTCTGTGCCCTGCCCGCTGTCTGCCTGCAGCAGTTGGAGCTCATGCTCCCTTGAAGAGGGTTCTGCACGTCATTAGCTTGAGGAGAGGAGAACTGTGGCAGTCCTGGGACTTTGCCTTTCTGGCAAAGAATGGTGTGTTAACAGAATTCTCAGCGTTCATTACGAACTGTGTGATGGTGACGCTAGAATATTCTTTTCTCAAGCTGGTCATCTCTATGGGGGCCTCTCGGAAGGTAGTAACTCTTCTTGCTTTTTTATTTTCTGAGTCTTCTATCACTGTGTGTATAAAACTTAACTTGTAATTTGAAAAGTACTTACCAGCCCACACTGAAACGTAGTATGCTTCTGAAATTATGTGCACTCCTGTCAACTACTTGTTATTAAAAATTATAGTTGCTGTCACACTGAAAACGTGAACAGCCCGTGCTAATGGGTGGTTTTGTTATTTCTATAGGTATGGCAGTTTTCTACAAATGGACCAGTGTTTTCATCTCCATGCATCTCAAGTTTAACTAAGCAGGAAATATTTTTTGGCTCCCACGATCGCTTTATCTACTGCTGTAACATGGAGGGTAATTTGCTCTGGAAATTTGAAGCCACTTCAAGTGTATACGGAACACCGTTTGTTTTCCAAAGTGATGACTTAAAGAACAAAATTCTTTTGGCAGCAGTATCTACAGATGGCAAAGTGTGGATCCTGAACGCCAGGACCGGAACAGCAGAAGGAGTCGATAAGCTTCCAGGAGAGGTTTTCTCTTCCCCCGTAGTATGGGGAACAAAGCTTGTTGTTGGCTGCAGAAATGATTATGTTTATTGCCTAGATTTGTACATAACAGGAAAAACGAACAAGTAGGATGTCAGGCTGCTTCCTTTTCATTGCTTACATATGTAAATTAAGAACTCACAGGTGCTGTCCACCTCTCTGCCTATTTTGCTGTAGGCAAGAGATGCTCTGTGCTGCCTTCCAGGTGGCATTTTGAACCAGGGCAATGCCTGGAGGACAGTCTGCTGACTGCTCAGCACCCAGCCACAAGTGTCAGTGTCCATCCCTCATTTCCCAGCTCCCATTCATGGAAGAAACAATGTTTCATATGGTTTGAAGGTGATTTCTGAGGATGGGGGGTCACCTCTGCTGCAGTCAGTGCGAGTTGCTTCCTGTGCTCTGAGTGGAGAAGGTACCTCCATGTGTACATTTATTACACTTCAGTGACAGAAGTTCCCAGGTGTGCAGTGTTCAAATCAGTGCCAGCCAAATCACTTTTGAAGGAATTGGAATTAATGCTCTCTACAATGTATGTACAGCGAACTACTGATAAAGGATTGTGTAAATATTTTGGTTGCCCTTAACAAGAATTACTGTCAATAATGCAAAGCGAGTGTTTGCAAACAAAAGTACTCTTATCTCAGAGAACATTCTGGACTGCAAGGGTCTGCTCAAGGAGCTGGTGTAGAAGCTCTCATCCCTCCTTCTTGTAAGCTATCTGCTTTGAATCTAACAAACATCCTCAGGTACAAAGTAAAGCAGAAGATGCAGTGGCCGTGTTGCTTCATCGTGCCTTGTTCCTCCACCTCACTGTATCAGCAATGCTTAGGCAAGACACTTGTGGCAGCAGAAGTTCTATTATACAGCAAACCTGAACTACACAGACAGCAAAGGGAGACAGAGAATGGATGCATCCTTGGTTAGGTGATTTTGACTGGGTTATAGTTTAATAAGAATTAAAATGACATTAGTATAATAAACAATTGCACTTTAAAACATTTGAAAAATTAAAAAAGTACACAACAAATACCCCACAATTATACATCTTATCGTTTTTATACATTACTATATGAACATAGAGGTTAATCATATATAACCTTGTCAGAAGAAATGGTATTTCATGTGTATAAGTTACAAAAAGTTGAGACAATATACTACATAGTGGTTGGTTCGGTTCTTGAAACATTTTTGTTGTTTTGAAGTCAGTAGCAATGATTTGGGTGTTTTTTTGTTTTTTTTTTTTTTATTAAAACAGATTCCAACACTTTATCAGGAATGGTTGCAACAAAGCTAAAGCAAAGTAACACTTCACTTCCTTGGTATTTAGTGCAAATTTCTCTTAATTGAACATGAAATGCCACTGTTGAACATGTACACTGTAGAAATGTTTCCACCAAGTACTGTACATAATACAGCTTCCATTATTACACTAGATACCTTTATGGTTGAAAAAAAATCTGCTTTGAAGCTTTAGGTTAAGACCATCCTTAATGAAAGCTCTATTCTATGTGCTGTAAGTGTACTGTATTGGAAAATTGCATCATTATGTCATGCACAATAGCACCTAATTCTGCTATGCCTTTTGGAATACTTTAATCCTGATTTACCTCCCCTTCTCTGTCTTTCTGCCTGGATCCCTATCCCAAGAAATAATCCTAAAGATGGATTTCAGGCAGTTTAGTTCTTGTAACTACAAATACATATTGCAGGCTTATAAACTCAGAAAAAGTGTAAATTTAATTTAAGAAGCACTAACTTATGGTGTTACCAAAGCAAAAATAATTATGGGCCCTATTCTTTCTTCAGATAAGCTTGCAGAGATTTTACTTGGTGCAGCATTATTAATTTTTTTTTCCCAACTATTTGAGAACAGCCCTGCCCCATCTCTATATAAAATGTTTTGAATACTTACATTAATGGAAAAAAGTTGCTTTACAGGTTCTGGTTTTAAATATGAAACTGAGCAAAACTGATGGCTTAAGAGACGCAAGAAAAACCATCTTGCTGCTGCTGCTCTGAGAATCTCAGTCTAACACCTCCTGTGCTTGTGCTGTTGTAACTGTAATTCTGAGCCTTTGTTTTCTGGTTGATGGGAAATAAGGTATTCAGTAACAAGTTCTGCTGTCAAGCCCTTTTTGATTCTTGCAATGGGAGGAGGTGGCTGGTTTCATTCTGCTTTCTGCATAATGTGAAGTGCTGCTGCTCATGCTGCACTTTGGCTAAAATATTTCTGTGAAACACACGTGGCATCATTCTATAACGATGCATCAAGGTATCACCCTTTATCGTGCTTCAGGCTTGAAGTTCCTTTGAGCCTTACCAACACAAGGAGATCTTCAAGTTTGTTAAAGACTTCCTTGTAAAACAGTGCCAGGTAATTACAGCTTTGTTTACTAGGGTGGCTTTTAAAAATGTAGACATAGCTATTTCTGTGGGATATGAAGGACAGTAAAACTTTTATTACATTATGGACTTCATCCTCTTTTGTAAAATGGAGGGAGTGAACACTTCTGTTTTAGGTTCAAAGCAGCAACAAACTGCCTGCCACAGCAGATGAGATGGGGGGCAGTAAGACAGCCCTTACTTAAGGGCGTAGTTAAATGCTTTCTGAAGTGTGCTGCTGTATTGGCCAAAGTACAGGAAGTTACCTGAAGCCACACGTGAAGTAAAATCAGGAGAAATGCAGAGGTAAAACTCTAGAGATGCTCGCTGACCTAGCTTTCAGGCTTTGGTTAACTGCAGTCATGCAGTTTTACTCCTGCAGGAACTTCCTGAGACCAGTTCTATAGGCACAGGAGCACAGGGATAGTTTTACTTACTCGGGTCCCAGTCAACTGATTTAAAGTTTTAATCGGCCAGTGCTGTCTCTCATCATATGTCTCTCTCATAAATACGGCCAATTGCACAGTGGTGCCCACAGGTGACTGCAGTAAACACTGACTCCCTGGCTTTCAGAATCACTGAGGTTGGCAAAGGCCTTCAAGGCCATCGAGTGCATCCATCAGCCTGACCTACTGAGTCCCGTCACTAAGCCACATCCCTCAGTGCCACATCCATGTCTCGTAAATACCTCTAGGGGTAGGAACTCCACCGCCTCCCTGGGCAGCCCACTCCAATGCTTGACCACCTTCTCTGTGACAAAATTCTTCCTGAAGTCCAGCCCAAACCTCTGCTGGCGCACCTCGAAGCTGCTTCCTCGCATCCTACTGCTTGTCACCTGAGGAGAGAGACCAGCGCTCCTCACTGCAGCCTCCTTTCAGGTAGCTGTACAGAGCAGAGGCTTCTTTCTGGAAACTTTCTGACTTCTGGTTAACTAGGAATTTTGTAAAGCTGAATGAATTGTTTTCTTCCTAGGACTGAGGGAATATAGACATAATACATTAATCCTATGACAAAAGAAATTACCTCAGCATTTGGTTGGTTCCACCTTCTTATTCATCTTTCAAAGGTGGAAAGAGGTCTCTTGAAGTTCTTCATCAGGTGAGAAGCTTTCAAATAGCAGGTAGAACTGACAGTTCATACAGTCTAACACGAAAATTGAGAAATGAGAAAGGAACATGCATATTGCATTAATTTTCAGCAACGGAGTGTTGAAAATCTTTTCTGAGATCTCCACTTAACTCTAGAGATCTAAAATTCCAAAACCAAATACTCAGCGAATTTAAGGAGCTTCTGAACTGAAGTTCTGCCCCTTATTATGATACTGGCTAAAACTTACATCCAGTATCTGAGCATGCTTGAATTTTTGAGAGACTGTCTCTGAAATCTGTTGTGACCTCATGTAGCTGTTTGTCAAAGCAATGGAATTATGACTCGAAGAGGCTTTACAGTGAGCGAGAGCAAAATGGTTACCAGTTCAGCTTTCAGTCCTCCAGTACATGCATTCTCAGTTTTGTCATGTGTAAAAAGCTGAATAAATAAAAGGAAAGCAGTTAATAGGCAGCAACAGAGACGTAATTGCACAGTTTACTTTATGATCTGTGGACAGTCACTCCAGGCTTTTGCTTTCCTCTTGGCTAGCGCAAGCCAGGCTGGTTCCGTTGACACGGGGTTAGCGTCCGGCGTAGAGAATCGCTTGGCCACCTCCTTTGCCAATGGGGTTGGTGGAACAGAATCTGAAATTTCCACTGTGGGGAGGAGGAGACAAAACAAACAGCTGAGCCCTGCACTTTGTTGGAGAATTCCAGGGGTTTCTTTTCTATGAAGATATTCTGATTTATTGCGATACTTATTTCCAGCCCTCTTGGTTAAATCTTACTATATTTGTGAAATAATCAGATTAGGAGGAGCTGAGTTTCTTTTTTTCAGAAGTGACTCCATGTTATGTAACTTAGAAAGATCAGGACCAAATTTTCAGTCTTCATGAGATCCAGAGAAAGCATTTCATTTTTCACATGATCTATTTTAATTACACCTGCAGTATAGCAAACATTGGGAAATAAAGGGGGATTATTTATTCTTCCTCTTTTGGTGATGCAGCTGCTAATGTGTATAACCCAGCTGCACTCAGAAGGATCTAGATTCCCTCCTCAGATTAGGGTCCTTGAGAGGACAGAGGAGAAAGGTGTCCTATGGCTTCCTGCCCCAGGTAGCCACCCCCATGAGACCGCCCCTGAGGGAGAGGCAAACCAGCTTCCTCCAGAGCTGCTTGCCAGGAACACCTGGACAGCTGTCTCAGCATGAGAGTGTGTGGAGTAAGGGACGGACTTCTACCACGAAACCTTACAGAGCAGAGCCACAAGCACAGAAGTCAGATGGGAAGATTATTTAATTTTGAGACAGTCAGTGCCCTTGAAGGCAGCTTGGGTAGAAATTAGTCCCGAGACCTATGGAGCCTACTCTAAAAATCTTGGTAACAAAGGAACTCCTCATGAGCCTCCCTCATCTATTTCTTTGTGAGCCAAGAAGCGTTTTGTTGAATGTTCTTATTCACTCCAAATCACTTTTAGTTGCATTTTCAGGTTTTGAACGTTTTAAAAAACTTGCATAGATGGCAAAAAAAATTTTTTTTTTAGTACAACTTTAATGACTCATTTTTAGCTATAAGTAGCAAATGAACAGTAGCAGCAGCTACTGCTGTAGACAGACACTTTGAAAAGCTAATCACTAAAGGTTACAGGAATTTATGCTATTGCCAAGGCTATTCTCCCTTAGGGTTCCTGTTGCAAAAGACTCACTGCAAGTCTGAAATGCATCAAGTTTTTTTGTTTTTTTTTTTTTAAGTGCTTAGAGGAGAGTTCAGCAAACTTTAAACATGTTCTAGCCTGGTCTTCTGCTTTAAATGCTCTCCTAATTGTGGGAAACCCAAATCCATGTCTTCATCATGGAAAAGAAACAGTGGCTGGCATTACATTTGTGCTGCTGCTAATGGCTACCTGACTCCAGATGCAGGCAGTGATCACACAGACATCCCGTCCCTATTTCCTTTATGGCCGTCACAGTTCTGTGACTATAAGGAAATTCGAAACCTATGATTCCTCCTGAATTTCCTCCTGAAATTCATACTCTAGCGCAGACAGACCTACCAAGGCTAGCATTTTTCTGGCTCTTCTGTATTCCAATTTGGGATCACCTGCAGTGCTGGAGTTTTCCTGCTACAGTTGACAACAGTGTCACAGCACAACACAGGGTACTACTGAATCTGTCCAGACAGGCTGGGTACAGCCCTGCTACAGGCTGCCCCCAAAGCCAGTCTGGATGCTGGATGCAAGCTGCCAGGCACCATGGAAGTTTGAGGCAGTCGGTGTAGGATGGTGCAAATAGCACAACCTCCCAGGATATCTGCAGGGGCATGTGGCCGCACTGCGGATGCGCAGCGGCCAAGCCAGGCGGGTACGGGCACGCACCGCCATCCCTCAGTTAGAGAAAAAAACATTCACTTTCTCAAAACCATGCAATGCCACTTCTGAAAGTGCATTAATCCTAGAGTAAATGTGAGCCTCTCACTGTACCTGTCACAGAAGTCGGAAGGGTGTTAGACTTTTTCAGCTGCTCCCTTCTTTCTAGCCTTGACACAGCCGTCTCAATTTTCTTCTCTCCTTCTTGAGGTGTAGATTTCGGCAGTGCACTTGTTTTGCTGCCACTGCTTTTATTCTCTGACTGATTACTTACAGCAGCCTAAAAGAGAGAAGGAAAAGTGGTAAATGAGAAACAGTCTTGTCAGGTAGCAGCTGCCAGTAAGAGGTGTTGTGCTGGGTGCTTTCATTTATCACCTGTCCTTTCCTTAACCCTCCTTTCAGGCAAAGAATCCAAACACTCTGGTACTTCTAAAACTAGTGGTTATTAAAGCTTGTAAAAGAAAACAGCAAAATCAAATTTGTCAAGTTGTCACCAGTCAAAATATTGAATGGTTTGGACCAGCCCTACTTGTTAAATACAGCACAGAAGAACAGTGTGCATCTGTGGGCAACTTCACGCCCACGGCTGTTTCTTCCACCAGTTATCTACCTCTGATTGTGGATCTGTCCATCAGAAAAAATTGGGTCTCATAACAGACCTTAAAATATTCTTAGTTATCCACACAACTTCCCTTTTTACCATCCGTGGTACCTACATACAGCATCGCTGTTTGATTAAAGTCACTTCTGTGCTCTAAGTGGAAATATTTTCTTACTAGTAGAAAAACAGACAGTAAATACCTATTTAGAGGACAGGGAAGCAGTAATTCTTGAATTCAGAACCTGTTTTGAGCATTTGAAAGTTCTGTACAACTGTTCATTTCTTTCCTTCATCCACACTGCATCCAAGTAATATCATAAAAGTCAAACATTAATATTCACCTAGCAATGAATATCGCAGCTGTTAGTCACCAAGGATCACTGAAGCTTTGAAAGAAACATGTTTGCTTCTTTCAATTTTTCTGTTGCACCAGCTGCATGGCAGGCATGCTTATGATTGCCATTATTAGCTAGCCCTCGGGCATTAAGACAGCAGAATGCATACCACAGTTGTCACACCACTGCACATTATTTCTTCTGGAGTTTTGCAGAAGGGAACTCCAGACTTTCAGACTACTTTTCACTCGCTGTCATCTTGGTTTGTATGAAGTCTTACAAACCAACCACACACAAAAAAAAATTCCCTTTCACATAATAAACCTAGCTATAGTTACAATGATAGTATTTCTAGAGACAGCTTACATTTTCTTTAGCCAGCTTCTCTGCTTGCTTTGCCTCTCTGGCTTGTCTCCTCTCTTCCCTAGTAGCTTGCTGCTCACGAAACCCCTTTTGCTTTTGCAGTGCTAACGTAATCCAAAGTGGTTGTGAAGTTTCAACTTTTTCCATCAATTTAGAGGCATCTAAAGAGTGTCTGCTCTGGAGGACTGGTTTTTCTGAAAGAAAACAAGGAAATAATTGGTTGAGTAATGCACATCCCTTGTCTCAGGCACTCCAGTACAACTTACCCCCTTGTGGAACTCTGGGGCTAAGCTCACGGACTTCTGTGCCCTTCACAGACCTTCATGGACTGTCAAATTCTGAAACAGTTTTAATGCCTTAGGAATAAGACCTAATTCAGCACTCACACAGCTGTACAAATGTATCCTTCTTGTCAGAGTGCCTATCCCCTGGATCCAGCCTGATTTACTATGTACACTCCCACCACATATGGGCTACCTAAGTGAAAATAAGCGATACACACGCACGGACTGTTTACACCTCTGATGAAGGGGGTCCAGCTGCTAGATACTGCAGTTCCCTGGGCTTCCAGATAAATTTAAGGGAAGAGTGTCCAAACTAGCCAAAACAGGGTGCTGAAAAATAAGCAGCCTCTCTTAAAAACTGCTTTTTAAAATTGCTGTTTGAGTATTAGCTGATTTCTCATTCAGTGTGGTGATTCTGTATTGAGTCTGCGTGTGCCTGTGTGGGGCTGGAAGTCTCATTCTCGTTCAGTCAGACAACCCTAAGCAAAGCAGTGGCTCTCCACAAATAATGTGCCAGGTACAACTTACAGCTTAGGACCAGATTTCTTCCTCTGGTCTTCAGTATCTTGCTTTGGAATTGCGGACAATAGCTAACTGGCCTTTTCAGAGCACGTACCTTTCTTCAGTGGCTCTGGCTTCTTGTCATTTTTTTCTCTCCAGGGAATACTCAGAGATGGGAAAAACGACTTCTTCTCTCGGATTTCTTCCTCTTCATGTTTGCTCTCGCTCAGTGCCACGGGGGGCTCCACTCTCTCTTCTCTTCTCCAGCCACCGTCTCCTTCAGCCTTCACAAACCTTTGCCCCAGCGAATCAGCCAGGTTTGAGCGGTTCATTTTGGAGAGGGGTGATGCTGGAGGTGTCTGGCTGGCGGGCTTGGGAGCTAAAGCAGGTTTCTGTGGGGCCAGCGATTTGCTCGCTGGTTTCTCATGAGGAGGCAAAGCGCTCTGGCTGGCGGCTGGCAGCGGTGTGCCTGCTGGCTGCGAAGATTCCGGCACAGTAACTCTCGAGTCTTTTAAACTCCCACGGACGCTGTCTCTCCCCGTGCCTGGGGATGCACTGTCTTGTGGAGCAAAAACAGCGGCTTCCCTCTCACCTTCTGTTGTAAGCAGTGGGTCAGGCACACCATCAAAACTATCTCCTGCGCTGTATCTTTTCTTTTTCCTTTGCTCTGCCTGCTGATCATAATGGAATCGTAAGGAATAGTTTGTCCTCCGTAACTTTATCCCAAAAGGAGAAACGTTTTCTTCTCCATTTGGTGCTGGTTTGTCTGTTTTCTTTGCGCTGCTATTCTGCTGATTTTCCAGAGCACCTGGAAGTTCCGACTGAGGTAATTCTTTACCCGGACCATGAGGGAAACTTGGAACAAGGAAGGATGGAAGATCTTTTGCAAATTTACAGCCTTCCGTGTGGTCTGTACTTTCACTGTGGGCTTCCATTTTCTCTTTAGCCATTTCAGCTAAGTTATCCTTAAAGGCGGATGCCACATCCTCACTGGAAGCAGTGGATGAGCCAATGTTTCTTCCCACAGCCACCATCTCATTGCCTTTTACTGCACTCACATTCTCAGTGTCTGAGTTAGTTTTGGAAGCTTCTGAAAATTTCTGCCATGCTGGTGTTATCGAGAACTTTGCATTGGCAGATAGGGTTTTCCTCAAGTTACCATGGGGAGCACCTCGTCCTCGGGGGGTCCAGTCATCGCTGTGTCTGCAGACACTTACTCTGTCTTTCTCACTGTATTTGCTGTTTTCTTTATTCTTTAAGATTCTAGAGCGGATTGAGGCCCACTCAGCTAACGTGGCTTGGTCCAATGACTCTTGCGCATATTTCATTTTACTGCTGCTGAGTTTGGGACCTGGGGATTTTTTCTGGGCCTTCTCTGGTGAAGGAATATCCACGTTTTTTTTCTCTTCAGTTAAGCCAAGCAATGACTTACAAGCTGTGTCCTTTATCTGGTTCATGTTGACTGCTGTGCCGCACAGCTGTGCTCCAGTAACCAGAATAGCTGTGTGGGGAACACACACCGATGACGGGAGCGTATGAGAGCCCTTGCTGGAGCTGTGCATCCTGCAGTCTTTGAGGGATGGAGAGGAGAGTCCTGCTCCTTTGGCAGGCATGACTGGGCTCAGGTTTACTTTCTGAAATATGATCTGTTTGTCTCCAGAAGACACTTGGAATGTGAAGGGCCTGGATGCAGTTTGTCTTTCATCTACCTCCTGCCACCTAAGTTCCTCCCCTATTCGCTTTTGTTCCTGAGCATCAGCCTCTCTCTTCAGCTTCTCAGCTAGGATTTCTTCGGCTGTTTTATTCCCTTTTTCTGGCTGCTTGACTTTTTGGGGTCTTGATCTTTCCTGGAGCTTGTCTTCTGCTGGATGCCTATCAGCCCCTCCAGAACACAGCTGATCCTTGTCCTGTTGCTGCTCCAAGGATTTTTCTAGTTGCTTTTGCTGCAGATTTTGTCCGTCTGTGTCTATCTTCTGCTCCTCCAGCCTGCTCCATTCCTGTTCCTTCTGTTCCTTTTGCTGCTTCAGTTCATCTTGTTGCACAATGTCTGTACTTTCCAAGTGCATTTGTTTTGTGAGTTTATGTTTTCTCTGCTCTTCACGTTTCTGTTTCTTCTCCAGTAACTGCTGGGGTTGTTCCTCCTCTGTCTTTTCTCCCTTCTCCTTCAAATGCTGCCTTTGTTCCTCCTGTTTCTTCTGTTGTTTGGGGCTCTCAGCTTCTTTCTCCTTCTTCAGTTTGATTTTGGCTTCCTGAAGCTCTCTCTCTTCTCGCTCTTGTCTCTCTTTTTCTTCCTTATTTTGTTCCTCTAGTTCTTTTTGTTCCTCCAGATGATTTCTTTCCTCTTGACACTGTTTTTCAATCTCACGTTGCCCTAGTTCTTCCAGCTCTAGCCTCTTCTGCGCCTCCAGCTCTTGTCTTTGTTGCTCCTCCAGCCCCTTGTGCCTCTGCTCTTCCCATTCCTGGTGTTTCTGCTCCTCTAGCTCTTGCCTCTTCTGCTCCTCCAACTCCTGACATCTCTGCTCCTCGTGTTCCTGGCCCTTCTGCTCCTCCAGCTCTTGTTTCTGTTGCTCCTCCTGTTCCTCCATCTCTCGTCTCTGTTCCTGATGCTTCTGTTCCTCCAGCTCCCGCCTCTGTTGTTTGTCCCATTCCCAGTGCTTCTGTTCCTCCAGCTCCTGCCTGTGTTGCTCGTCGTGTTCCTGGCCCTTCTGCTGCTCCTGCTCTTGTCTCTGTTGCTTCTCCAACTCCTCCTGCCTCTGCTCCTCCAGATCCTGACACCTCTGCTCCTCCAGCAGTCTTCCCTCCTCTTCCTGGCACATTTGCTCTTCTGTTTCCAAAGATGTCTCTCCTTCAGGGAGACACTGCCTGCTCTCTTCTTCACTGTCTCTTCTCTCCTGCTCTTTTTGCATCTGCTCGAGCTCTTGGCATCTTTGTTCTTCCAGGTCTCTTTGTTCTTCCATTTCTACAATCTGCCTTATCCTTTCGGCCTCAAGGATCCCCCAGTGATCTTCAATTCTTTTCTCCTCTGCCAGCAGAAGCTGCTTTGGCTCATCTCTGTTCTGGATTAGCTTGTCTGTGATATGTCCATTGTAACCAGGGTATCTGTCTGCATACAGCTCGGTTTCCAGATCCTCTGGCTCAAATTCTGTTATTGTTAAACTTTGTGATCCCTAAAACAGGGAGACAAGTACGGAGTTACTTAATATTGCCTGCTGTTATTGTTTACAGTGAAAAAACTGTAACTTGCAAATGCAAAATAGCTTTAAAATTTTTTTTAAAAGGTTTCAGATCCACAGCCAACACATCCCAATTTATAGTTAACATGTATATATACACCATGCCTCTCACCTTTACAGAAGAGAGCCTTTACAAGAAAGAAAACATCCCAACAGTGAGAACAGCATGATGTTGAACAACAAGCCACCTTGAGGAGCACCTGAGTTAGCCCAGGCTGAGACCAGCCATTTCAGATCTAGAGAAGACTGAGGAATAACGAGGTTTCATATCCTGTTCCATTACCTAGAACTCTGTTCATAAAGCTTGCAATAATTAGCACCTGCTTAAGGACATTTGTTTTGCCAGCTCTTTCACACCAGCTCTTTTTCAGCTGAGTCTCTGGTTCTACTGCAGGACCTGCGGGACCACTGGCAGACAAACCTCGAGCTCCCCAGCACTGCCGTGCTGTATCCAAGGCGCGTGCTAACTGCTGCCTGGTTCTGCGTGTCCGCCCCTCAGTGCTGGCAGGCAGGTGCAGCACCTGCAGTAAACTGAACACAGGTCTTCCACGCAGCTTACTCCCTGTCTCAGTAGTGACACGGTCTGAAGATGAGCTGAACCTCAACAGGGCTGCCCAGCACTTTGCATGAGGAAAACAGCTCAGTTAATGCCCTGTCCAGCGATCATCTGGCCAGTCGCTGTTTGGCTCCGGTTAAACAGAGCCGTTTTGCATAAACAAAAGGCTTAAATCTAATTTCTTCATTGTAAGAGCGGCAAATGGAAGTACAACAGCGGGGAAGAAGGGCCAGCAGCCTCTTCTATACGCTGTATTGGCTGAACAGCCCCACTTGGAAGCGCTGGCAAGAAGTCAGGAGAGAAAACAAAATAACCATGCGGTAAGTATATAGGGCCAGGGTTTGACAACTCACTCCAGAAGCTGTAGGAAAAGCTGCATTGCTCAAGTCTTACTCTTTCCTGTAAGACAATGACATCATCACTGACAGAACCCACACCGTTTTTAGGGAAGCTAATAGCTTTTTTTTCCAGGCCAAATTTTGCACTGCCTGATCGCCTGTACAATAGCAACCTTACTAGGGGCAGGTATTCTTCAGGCCATTATGACCAAATTTTTTTTTATTTTTTTACTAGAACAGCTAGAATCAGAAAGCTCTCTGAGTGCAGAATCCTAGTGGAACCACCTCACATTCAAGTAGCATTTCTTTCAAGTGGTGCTATTAAAACCTTGTAGCATCTTCTCTCCAGGTCAGGTTTCATCTTTAGGTCTTTATCTTGATTTCAAACCCAAACCAAACCAGCACCCATTTTGTTTTGCCCTGAAGATGCAAGGTTTGTCAAAGCAGCTTTCAAAAGCTCTCTCTAATGGTATTAATTACATCCTGGGGAAGTCCTCTGTCTGTTGCTGCTCATGGTGCACTCAGTTATGGTTATTTTGTACACAGCTTCCAAAGCAACCCCCCCAGCCCGCTCCCCCACCATTATTTCACTGATGGTTCAGTACCTTTGTTAATCTCTTGTGCTTTCTTGACATCCTCTGCTTTTTTGGCTTTACTGACAGCTTGTGTTTAGCTGCACTGTTGTCTAGACGAGCAACAGCCTGGGGAACTGCATCCAGATTGATCGTTTCAATTGTGCCAGAACAGGAGAATTGTCTTTTTGGCCGAGATGATTTGACTGGAGTTACCTATTTGTATCCCAAACACAAGAAGCTTCTATTAAGCTATTTGTTCCATACAAAAATACTAAAACAAACAACTCCCACAGAACTTTGCAGTTTTTAATTCAAAGGAATTGTTAGCTTATAACTAGTAATTAGTTAATTCAAACCCTATCCTTCCATTACAGAAATTATGAACTTTGTACAGCTGTAACATTTTCATGTGTCCAGAGGCTCCCACGTTTTCATACTTTTCACTTAAAAATTGCTTAGAACATTCTAACTAATCATTTTCACAGCTTAGCTCCACTGAGAAGCTGTTGGGAATTACAAGGGCAGAGGCTCAGATTTCAGCAACATCCCTTAGGGCATTTTAAAGTTTTCTTATTGAAAATATGTGCATCTTTAAATAATTTAGATTATACACTTTAGGGAAGAGGAAATCAGAGTGACTTATCTAAGCATTACAACAGAGCAGCTGCAGAGCTGCACTGTCTGCAGGGGAGATGGCTAAGCTCTTGGGTCTCAACAGCACAGTGCCTCCAGAAAAGCCTCCCTCCACAGCCGTGTGGAGATGTCCAGGTTAGCACCAAAGAACAGCAAAAAATAAGAGAATAATGGCTTTGGCGCTTTTCCTCTTACACTCAAAATATTTGGGTTCTGAAACTGCAAATGCAAACAAAGTGATTTAGTGAGACAAGGTGCATTAGTAAGTACAGCGGGACTGTGTGTCTAGACGTGTAAGAGCGAGCCTGTAATCAGCCTCTCCCATAAATCACTGAGCTATCATCCCAAGACTTGCATTTGGCACAACCCCAGTGGAGAAAGAAGACAGAAAAAAAGAAGGGAGAAAACATCTTCTGTAAAGAGAGAAAGCCACATACATTGTTTTCAAAGACAGCTCTGCAATCCTGGGAGGTTAAACATATGCTAATTAGGGAACTGATTACTTAAAAGCTGACGAAACATTTTGCATACACTTATTGAATTACTTGTAGGCATAACAAAGTAGTAGAAGTACTTATGAAAATTACGGCTCTGTGATTAATACATCAAAAGCAGGAATGCTGGAGGACTGGCAGAGATTGAGTTCTGCTGCTGCCTGCAATCAACTCTCACCAGAGAAGAAGATTTCTCAATCTTAGAGATTGCTTATTTACTAGCCCCGAAACTGTGCAATGCTCACAAAATATTGGGTGATCATGAAACAAAGATGTGTATTAAAGCAAAAACTGACTGCCAGGCTTCTAGTAACTAAAACTGGAAAGTAACTCAGTGCAAAATGGGTATCAATGTTTTGTTACCTTTTCTTCCACTTCATGTCCTGTTCCAAGCAAATTCATTGTTCTCAACAGATCTGGCGTGTCTTTTGACTAGAAAACAAGATTACCACAGCTAGGTATTAAATCACACAGGATGAAATAAATATGGTTCAAAGCACTTGTGGAACCATGCAAGTTACATAGGTTACATAGGTTAGGCACAACACTCATGTCTCCTTAACAAGATAGCTGGGTTCAAAACCTAAAGAAAGAGCACAGCTTTGCAGATTTCAAGCAGCTTTTAATAATGTTATTTTCTCCTGATCAAGAACCTGGTCCGCACCTGGCCAGATATCAGCTCTGCTGTGAAGAGCTGCAGCTCAGGGTTCTCTACGACTCGTCTTCTCCGCAGAGCGACCGGAGCCTCTCCCTCACTGGGGCTCCTTAGATACCATCCCTCTCAAAGCCACCTCACAGGAGGGGATTTTAAGGTTGAACCAGCATTCATCACTACCAGAAACATTTTTTAACCATTGTGTCACAGTATTAATCACCTAAGGAATGCTGGGATCCCACTGCAGCAGGTGCACATTAAAAAACACACTTTTTCATTCTAAACAGATTAGTAGTATAAAGCTTAAAGAATCAGCTTGACAGTTACAGGTTAAGTCAAACCCAGAACTCTTGCCATCGATCCAGCTTAGGAAAATCAGAAGTCACAGACCAGCACAGGAAGCGTGAAACACCACAGTGCAATGTGGTCCCGGCCACCAACTCCTGACAGAAGCCACCCCGTCCCCCTGACCCATGCGGGTAAGCACACAGAGCTGCTGCAAGGCCAACGGCAGATGGGAGCAGACACCGAGCAAGCTGCCATGCAGCAGCAGGCCTCTGATAAAGCAGGCAGCGGGCAGTGCACAGCAGGAGAAAAGCAAGGTGCCGAGTGCTCTGGCATTTCAGCACTGTGTTGTTGGTATCTGCCTGTTGCTGCGTGCCCTCCCCAAGGGGACCTGGCACAAAGTCTGTCCCTTTGTCCCCCATGTTGCCTTCAGCCACTGCAGCAACATCCCTAACCAGCCCCGCTGCAGAGGAATTCCAGTGAGCTTCCATCCCTCGCTGTGTTTCTTCACTGTCAGAACGAGCCCCTTCTAGATACCTGAATGCCCACGGCTCCTGGTACCAAAGTCTCTATGGAGAATTTGAGTAATTATTTGAATTTCACTGCACATTTGGGTTTACGGACCACTCTCAGAATGCTTCACCACCTCACTTGCCTTCGATTCCTGTCCATGAGGAATATGGATATTTACCCCAAGACTTTAGGGCTCCATATCCCTCTCAAATTGGAATAATCTTCATTTTTGTCATGGGGGCTGTACACAACTTTCCGTGCTGGGGAAACCATCCTTCAAGACATGTTCAGTCTCGGATAAAAACCAAGTCCGCTGGATCCCCGGCAAGCAATGCGCACTTTGCTGGAGCTCAGAGCAGACGCTTGGGTTGGCAGCGCTGTGGGAGCCAAGCTCAGGATGCCAAGAGCACACCTCTCACCAGCCCGAGACGCAGGAGCCGAGCAATCCCGCCCCCATAAAGCAGTCCACTGCGCCCAGCTTTGCCTCGCTGGAGACATCTGTTACACCCCAGGGAACTTTACTGTTTTAGTGCCGCTATAAAGCCAGCAATACGTCGATGCAAAGTGCTTACTTTATTGCCACCCTCTGAGCGCACTGTGTCCTGCTGAGTGTCAGTCTCCATGGGGCTACTGAGCAACACATCCTCTTCTACACTAGCACTTGCCTCCCCCATTGTTCTCCCAGAAACTGTCATTTGTGGAGGCTGCCCAAATTTTATAGTCTTGGCCAACTGTTGCTGAAAAACAAAAAGAGGGGAAAAAAAAAAAAAAAGTATTTATATTATGAGCAAAACAAGCCAAGATCAACTTGGGGCTCACACTGGTGCAACATGGTGGCCACCCCCTCTCCATTCCCCCCACAGAGTGACCAAGGGCAGGAATTCACTGCATAAGATCTAGGTTTGGGGTGAGCAACTTGAGTTCTCATCAGATTTGCAAATTTACTGTGAATTTTGCAACATTCTTTCTGTTTTCATAATTTATGCCCTAGGTTAATACTGTTTATAAAAGCCTTACTGTCTCAAAAATGGAAAGATCATGAGCCACGTGTGCCCTGAGAAGTTAAAACTGCCCCAAAAGGCAACAACCTCTTTCTTCTCCAGCTCCCAAACCCTGCATCCCATGCAACTGCAGTTTTTAAAGAAGATGTGAGGCGAGGCTCAGTTGTAAGTTTTAAATATTAAGGGTTTGGCATGACACTGCATTAGAAGAGACAAATTCTCACAGGAGGGAAAACCCAGCTTTTTTTAGATGCTTGATCTCGAGGAACAGCACACAAACCCTTGTATGCTCATAGGCACGGTCACATTACACCTTTACACAAGAAGTTTATTCAGGTGAGATCCAGTAGTGAACTTTTCAGCACAGAAGAAGAAATTATTTCGAAGAAGGAATACATAGGAGTAAGGAACATTTAATGATAGATTTTCTTCTTAAAATATTTCAGGGAATCAATTCAGTTAGGAAGGGAAGCAGCAAGCAGTTATTTTCCTGCCTTATGGCAAGTGAAGAAATCCTTTAACAGCAGCAGGTAGACCTCTGGAAGGATTCAGGACAGACCAGCCTTGCTTTTGTTGTTGCTCGGTGGACTACACTTTTACCTAAGTTTACCCACCTTCACCACAAAACATTATCTTAATAGTTTGACAAAGAAACCTGGTACAACACATGCAGAGACTCCTCATAATTGGGTTATGAGATTAGAATAGTTTATGTCTGTTTCAATTTTGATGGAAAATAATGAAATTCATATAGCACAGCATTTTGAAGCGGTGTGCAGTTTTGAATGGCAGAGATTTGTTTCCCCTTAGGTTACTACCAGTGCACCCACTGCCTAGCAGCAAGGGTTTCACAAAATCCCTCCAGGCTGTTGTGCTACAAATACAGCTCTCTGACTCGAAATGCTACAGGTTCCCACTGTGCAAAGGAGAGCTGGAGAGCGTAGACAGGATTAAATACCATGACGGCTGCAGCTGCGCTCTGTTCCTACAGCTCCTCTGATGCCAGCAGAAAACAGCTTTGGAGCAGCTCCTTAATTTGATGTGTTTTCCACATGGAGGCTCCTCCTTGCTTCATCCTACAGCCAGTCTTGACAAATAGCTCTCCTCCCTAGCAGAACCCTGGAGCTGTCAGAATTCCTCAAGCAACATCCATACAACGAAGGGTTTGTGCATCTGTTCCACACACATACGTATCGCCTGCACAGTACTCTGGTGGAAGGGAGGTCTGTTACCCTCTCCATCTTCTGATCAAGCTCTTGATCTCATGTGTGTGCGGCACACGGGGGAGCTGTGTGTGAATGGAGCTGTTATCCAGAGCGGTGTGTGCTTTAGAAAGAGCAGCTTTCTCTAGCTGCCATCGGGGATGCTTGAGGGCTCTGCTGTAAAAATGTGTATTTGTATATATAAAGGCTTAACATTAAGTTTTCCTGGTATTTCCAGGAAATGGAATAACCTCAATATTTCTGGACTGTACACAGACTTATTAATTACTTTGAATGCTAAAGATTTTTTTTTTTTTTTTTTTTTTTTGCTCAGACTTGCATAAATTAGTTTGAAGGTTAAAAAAAATAATAATATAAAAAAAATCTAGTAGCCCTCACATTCCTTACAGGACAGAACTTCTTTTTGTATTTATTTATTTACACTTAAAAAAAAAAAAGCTTAAATAAACCTCAATGGTTTTGCATTGGCCTATTGCTTTCAGTGCACTCTGATCTCCAAAACTGATGCTGCATACTAAATGCCCAAACCTCAGATAGCTTATTGTTATCAGTAAGCAAATTTATTCTGATTGTTTTCAAAGAACAACAAAAAAACAGCTCCATATTCATTTTTGAAAGTGTGCATATATCTAACTGAAGTGCAGTTATCCTCTCACAAATACATTCTCTGTCTGGTCAATAATAAAAATGCCCAGACTGCAGCATCCCTGAAAGAAAAACCCACAGGTTTTACTTGGAAGAACACGCTCAGATAGGGCAGCCCAGAGATGGAGAGAGACGTATGTTTAGGCTTCAATGCCACTGAAAAGAGACCATATTCCCTGAAAAGAAGCATCTGCTCTGAATTTCTCAAATGTTTCAGTTAGACACATATTTCAGGACACAGAACTATAAAGCCTGTGCTGACAGCACGTGGGTGATGGTTGCCTAAGGAGGATTATTTGCAATTCCAGCCATCAGAAATTGAAGGCGTGACATTTTGCTGCTCTATCACTGTGCAGTCACGCACAGGATGCTTAAATAGCCCTTGGAAATGTCCTCAGATGCATACTGATCTCAGTTAAATGCACCTGCCTTCTTTTTGTTTGTGCAAAAAGCCCTGCAATTTAGCAGCCAGAAATCACCATCCTGTACCAAAGTCTTGTTGTCATGGACATCTCCTGCCTGTACCTTCCACTTCCAGCCCTACCACCTGCAGCGCAGCTCCTTGGTTTGCGGCCAGGTGTTTCCACAGGGGCTGACGAACCATTCTCAGCACAGTACGGCTACCACACTTGGCCACGGAACAACATCTGGTGGGCCCACATGCATGGGAGCTTTTGAATGGGACCATCGAGCTGTGCTCCAGCCCATGTTTACCTCATCCCCCCATCTTCTGAGATGCAGGAAGCGCCTGAGCCTGGCTGTCTGCACCCAAGGCGAGTGGCTGTCAGCCAGGTGCCATTCAGCACGAGGTGAGGGGCAGGGCTGCACATGGGAGACCACCACTGCCACTACCTCGTGCCTGCGGGCACAGGAACCAAGCATGCACTCATCCCATTTTGAAAACTTCCTCGGTAACTGGACCATGACACCGACCCACTTTCATTTCACACAAAATAATTTGCTAGAACATGATGCTGTCTAAGTGACACCTTTACAGCAGCTCAACGTTAATGACTTCAGAAATAAAACTCCTAAGTGAAACTGCTCTGTGCTACTCAGCACCTGCGGTGAATGAAAAAGCTTCAACGTTCAAAGCACGCTTTGTGCTCGCATAGGAAGTGCCACAGAACAAACCTTCCATATTAACCGGCAGCGAGCCCAGATTGGGCTGCGCATCTCCTCGCTCACGCAGATTTGGCTCCTCTTCTGTGCACATGCCTGCCTGCCTGTTGGATTCAGCCCCCTGAAACTGCATCATTCTTATGGCTCTGCGCCTGGAGCGAATCCAGACCCGGATCCACAGAGCTACTTTCTCTGTTCAGTTTAAAATCATTAAAATAGAGAGCACTGTTTTAGCTGATTCTGTTTAAACGAGTCTTAGAACAATTGCTGGTAGTATTTCGCCTTCAACTCAAATACCTGTTTTTCATTTGTTTGCAATGCCCACACATACAAACAGATTTTGCTTCCTAGTCGTATGTCACTGTGAAATTACGAGGTCATCGACAATGCTTGTTCTAAGAACAGCCCTAATGCTGAAATCCCACTTGGCCCTGTACAGTCTGTCAGAGTGACCCAGAAATGAAATGACTCAGGAATGCGTAAGAACAGGATGAGCCCATACTAAGAGTTCTCTTGTACACATTCCAATGATTTGTGGCATCTGAGTACTTCTGGTGTCAACAGCAATTTGGGAACTTTATGAATGTTTCATTGCTTTTTTGAGCTTTTATAATAGAAGACAGAAAAAAGGAATGTGTCCCAGAAATGCTAGGATGGTTAGTAAAGAGTGATAAGTTCAGTTTATAAAGTGAAAATTGTCAAATGTAAAGAAAACAATTAGGATGCACTGGCACTAGAAAATGTTGATGCTAAAGAAATGATTTAAGAAATATAAAGTTGAGCAATCATTCAGTGAAAACTCACTCCCAATCCTATAAAATAAAGAGCATAAAGTTAAAAGATAATAGCTTTGAGGTTTAACAAACAGCTTTTCAAGCCCGGTTGAGATCTGGGCAATACCAAATACCAAGGGCAATGTGAACACAGCTGGCAGAATACAGATGTGCAATACATGGCTAGGGAACTATTGGCTTGATCATTAGCTATGGTACATTAATGACTAAAAGAAATCGGTCCCAAAACTGAATAGTCATTAGGTCTGACAAGAAAAACGTATGTACTGGGACACTGATCACTCCAAAGCCAGTGAAATTTGAATTTAAAAATTAGTTCCTTAGAATCTGACCGAGAATTTTGGTTCCCTAAAACTGTTATGTACTTACCACAGTTAATCACAGCACAGTAAATGGTGTTTTACAGTGGGTGGTTTGTTTGTTTAAGCCACATGGCCACACGAAACTGAAAACACGGAGCCCAGAAGTTCCTAGATGCAATAAGCGGTAAGCCATACTCAGCCTTTAGTATTTCTTGCAGCTGACTGCAAGAAATCCTGAGGGATGCCAGAGGACCCAGGATGCACTCGGAGAAGGCAGAAGGCAGAGAACAAGCTGTCCTGCCTGCAGGGCACAGCAGTCCCATGCCACGGTATTCTCACAGCAAAGGGTGATAGTGGCACAGGGTGACTGTGGCATACCACCTCAAAAACAGCCTTCCATTTTACTTGCTAAAGTGTTTGTGGGTCTGAAACAAACTGCCCTTTGCTCTTTTGTTCACCTTTTCTGGCAAATATCAGCAGTAAGATCAACAATCCCAGCCGCAAAATGGGAGGAGGTTCACCTAACGCACTTTGAAGTAAGGAAAAAGCCACCAGCCTATGAAAGGCAAGCCCAGAAAGACAAGCTCCCAGAGTTTCTTTGAGGCTTGTTCGGAAACACTGCTAGATTTAGGCCTTAAACACTCCTTGGGTCTCATTCAGAGTCTTGTTTAAGAATCAGACCCAAGGAAATAAATGAGCTCAGCATTAAGATTACCAGGGTACCACCTCTTGGTGGAAGAAGTTCAGGCTGGCTTTCTACTCTGGATCTTAACAATTAGGTAACGATAAATCTCAGCAGATCCAAAGGCAAAGAAAAGACTGCTTTTACAACAACAGATGGCTGGAACCAACACAAAATAACTGCTTTGGGATGCACAAAGCCTACCTGAAGTCAACAAGAAGTCAAGCTTTTCTCATCTTGAATCCTAGCACACACTAAAACCTTAGAACATGACCAAATTCATTTATGGAAAGCCTGATAAGATAAATGCCGCCGATCTAAAATCAATAAAAAGAAGTAAGAGCTGTTCCAGAAAGAACTAGTTTACCTTGACCACACAACTAAAAGGAAGAACTTCTACAATAAGAAACTGAACCAGTGCATACACTGGCCAGCTGCCCAGACCGCTACACTGAAACAGTCCTGCATGATTATACAGCTCTTTTTGTGCGTTCATCAACAATCCAAAGGCAGCAGAAATGCAAGGTGAGAGTGGGAAAATGCTTGGGCGGTCAGCAGAATGAGATCCAGCATCACCAATATTAAACAGCTTGCCTCTCTATTCTGATTTCTAAACCCTTTTCACAAAGCTGGGAGCTGACCACAGACTAGTCAGACCTGAATCCCAATTCTAAGGTCTATGTAAAAATGTGCAACAAGATTTTGGCTTGATTTTTTCCTAAAACTCTGTGAAAAGCTGTGGAAATCATGGCTAGGGCAATGGAGACAGTCATGTCCCGGACAGCATGTTTTACAGATGCAAGAGGTGGCCTGGCTCATTATAAGGAGCCTTCATATGGGGTTATGAAAAAAATCCATGGACATTTAGATGGATATACAGCTTCTGCATAAAGATGCAAATAGTTGGAAGTGTCATTTACAATTTATTATACATTTTCTTTCTGTTTGAATGGGTTGCTTTGGATGTCATCATCACTACTAGAACGGGAAAAGCTGACTCAGGGATGCTGTCACTGGCTGGGTTGCAGCTACAATGCTAAGAATGAACTGCTGTTTTTCAGTTTTCAAATAAAGTAAGCACACTTTGGTAATCAAGCAGCCAAAACAATATTCCCCCTAAAATACATGCCAGTAACCACCCGAAACAAAAGCTTGTGCAAACATCACGCAAACAGAAGTGTATCGTTGGCTATTCTTTTTCCAACTTCCAAGAAGGACTATTTTGCTTTAATTTTATTGAGTTACCATTTGCTTAATGATGGTTGTTAACAATTACAGTAACTCTACTTCTGAGCATTTCTCTAAGTTTAATCATAGAATGGTTTGGGTTGGAAGGCACCTTAAAGCCCACCTAGTTCCAACCCCCTGCCATGGGCAGGGACACCTCCCACTAGACCAGGTTGCTCAGAGCCCCATCCAGCCTGGCCTTGAACACTGCCAGGGAGGGGGCATCTGCAGTAATGAGGGCAACAGTTTTCACTGGAAATTGTTGGGTGAGTTTGGAAACGGGAGAAGTTGAACTGCAGAGACAGAAGGTATTCAGAGAAAATCTAATGTACTGAAGCCAGGAGGAGATCCAACAGGTAGGGAGGGCACAGCTCCCTGCTGAAATCAGTGGGCTCTGTGTCTAAAGGACACTCAAGCATTCTTCAGCTCAGGTCCAACGACCTCATATCTTTGCCCAGAGCCACTAGTCATTTAAAATACGACTTCTAGCCTTGCAAGTAGCGTGCATTGAGTCTACCTGACCCAAGGAAATTTAAGCTGAAAAAACAGCAAAGAGAAATTGGAGCTGTTCTAGCGTGGGTTTTGCTTCACAGTTTATCTATAGTCAGCACAGCCAGTACCATTCAGGTGCAATGTCTGCTGACAGCATTGTGCAGAAAAAAGAAACAATCACGTCCTCAGATTTTGCTTGGTCTAACAGGCGTGAGCCCTCACTCACCAGAAAAGCTGGACCCCAGTTAGCAAGTACTTTGGAGGTAAAAGAAATCACTGGTATTTTACTAGCCATCTACAGGGTAGTGGCACTCACAGCATTAAAAATTTACCAGCATTTGACGGAACATGCCAGCAATCCTCAGTAATAAATAGATATGTGCTTCTGAAGAACAGCTCTTTCAAGGTCTAGATAAGCACAGCAATAAGCATAAGCTTTGACTCTTACAGATATACAAGAAGTAAAGCAAAAAGTTAGGTAGAGCAGTGGTGGGGCAGAATTCTGGAAAAGAAGGGAAAGCAGGTCCTGTAAAGCTCTGTCAAAGCAAATACCCAGCTGAACTCGGTATGTAGTTACTTATGTACTGCTTTCTTCGGAGAGTTAAACATATCTGCCGTTCATGAGAAGCACTCAAAGAACAGGCAAAAAAAGATTGAAAAAAGAATGCAACAAGTACAAAATGACAGTGAAATGAGCTTTGCAAAGAAGCCTCACTCTGTAGGCCATTCACTGTCACCTGCAGTGCTACTTTTTCTCAGTGCCACATCTGCAAGTCTAAGGCATCAGGAGATGCCAGCACCTTGAGTTCAGTTCCTATGAGTCCCACAAGACACAGACGCCCTGCATCACTGCCGTACCTTCCACAACGAAAACCTAGACCTGCAGCGTACCCAAACTGTTAGCACAGCTTTTGGCCAGACAATTAACATGGCCAAGAAACAGCCCCCAGGCTACTGAAAAAGCAACCGACCTCTACTCACACTTGACATATTCTGGAGCTCCAGAGAACATTTTCCACCACATTTTAAGTATCTTTCCCACTTGCAATTTCTTACCTGAAGAGTTTTGACTTTTCCTAAAACGTTCTCCTGTGACATTTCTTGGATGTCCTGTTCGCTCTCTGTTCTCCCATCAGGTATAAAAATACTGTCATGGGAAAAAGCTCGACTGCCCATAGAATAATGGGAAGACCTGGAAAAAACAGTTAAAAAGTAAATAAGTACAGTAATTAATTCGTGAGAGTGTCCCCCTTCATATCATAGTTGTGCTGCTGTACAGATTTTCCCTCCCTCCTGCTTTGTTTATGAAGCCTTTGAACATTCTCAGAAGAGAGGTATCCAAACATTTTCTGTGATCAAACGACTAAGGATTCCTTTGCATACAGTCTTCCTCCTTGGAAGGACATACAGTGTGATGCTTTTAACAGGATTGTTCAAAAGCAGAATCAGTTTTCCTTAGGAGCATCAGGTCTAAACGTTACGTTTAGGATACAGGGTGGATGATGACGATGCGTAAATTACCAGACTGCAAACTTAAAAAACCTGCTTTCATGCTTAGCCAGACTAAAGCACAAAAGAGAGAGAGCAGGTCCAGAGCAATGGCAGCACCAGCACAGAAAGAGGTAATGCACCACATCAGTCTACTTCTAAAGATCGACCTTGTCGAGCTCACTACTTCGCCATTCCTACCACCACGAGTACGGTCACACTGACCATAAAATGTTATCACCACCCCGCCCAACTAATATAAAGTGTATCAGACCGCCCCGTGTGTGTCTGATTAGCCACAAACAGTGAGAGATGCCCACGTGTTACTGTTAAACTTGACACAGTTGCCAAGGAAGGGAGCACATCACCAGCGACCTACTTATATGGCTGCTCTAAGTCTATGGGAAGAGAGATCAAACCAAACGTGTTTTAATTTACTGGAGATTTTAAAGGCTCTTCAAGAAAACTGAGAATTAAAAAAATAAAAAGAAAAAGGTTGCGGGTTGTTACCTTGGGGTTTTAGGGACATTTTAGGGGAAAAATATTGCATTTATGGTGACCAGTACAATACAAACATGACAAAAGTCACAGTAGAAGAAATTGAACAACTGGAAGGTCTGAAATATCTCCATTTAATAACTTATTGGCAACTCTATGGAATACACTTACCACTTCAGTAAATTTATAATCTGGAGGGGAAAAAAAAAAAAAAAGAAAAGAAAAGCAACCTTTTTATACCAATCTAACCAACACAATCTTCTCACTGTTACAGAAGACATTATAAAGAAATATTTCAGCAAAACCAGGGAAGGTGAGTCCTTCCCGAGAGATGGGTGAGTAAAAGCAACAAGAAAAATTAAACCCTCACATATTTAGGAAAATTCATGTATTCTCTTTTTCTCCCTCTAAAAATGTGTTAGTAGTTTAATAAAGTGTTCAAAATAGTTCTATTCATGTATTATGGAATGTGTACATCTTGTTTTTTGTGTTTTTGTTTTGGTTTGTTTTTTGTCCCCATAGAATATGATCATCATTTTTAAAAATAAAAACGATAATCTTTTCTCATCAAATAGGAATGTTATAAATGGTTAATGCAACCCTATAGAATTGATTAAATTATAAGCTGTTCTTGACTTTTATAACAAAATTTCTTACAGGTAACCTGAAAGCAGTAGAAAAAAAAAGCCCCTGACAACCTCTCTGTCTCTCTAGTTTATATATAGAATACATTTACACTCACAAAATAAATCATCCGAGCTTCTGGGAAGAACACACAGAGCTCTCTGTATTGTTCCATCCTCCACACAAGTACAGAAAAACTGAAAAACTATTTTTAATGCAAAATTAATATTTGAACAACATGCTTCATTTGAAACAGATCAGCAAGGAATCAAGCAAAGTGCTGTTCAATATTTCACAGCATTTCCGGCCATCAAAGCGGGGAACATTTAACGGATGCTATATACTGTTCTAGATTTGTTCTCAAATAGAAACCACAACTTGATTGCCTTTGGCTGCTAAGGGCAATACACCTCTTTTTAGAAACCTTTTATTAGAGAAACCATAAAAGTATATTCTTAAACCCTCTTCTAAAAGGGTTTCTGTACTGAATCATCATGACTCAGCCTGTACACAGAGCTGTGGTAAAACTGCGTGGCCCTGGAGGATGCTGCAGTTCCTTGGCCATCCAGGAACTGGCCCACGAAGGACAGTTTCAGAAATGCCCGCTCAATGGAGACAAAATCCCAGCAGGGC
Source organism: Alectura lathami (assembly GCA_013399715.1). Lineage (NCBI taxonomy): Eukaryota > Metazoa > Chordata > Aves > Galliformes > Megapodiidae > Alectura > Alectura lathami. The sequence continues at coordinate 76,970 of VXAV01011496.1, forward strand.
TGGCTTCCACAATGTGTGGTGTGACATGAAGCTCTGTGAAAGCTGATTTTTTGAACTGAGAACTCCAGCACTGCATTCAACAAAGGGAATAAAAGCCTGTGTACTCACAGGCTGTGACCAAAATTGAGGGTAATATGCAAAATTTGACAAGCCAGCCCATGCCAAGCACTCCTTCATTTGCATGGCTCAGTATGGGAAACTACAGCAGGTGCTGCAGAGGGCAAGGCCAGTGGGAATTCATAGCTTACTGATAACCTTCGAGCTGAGAGATCTGCTGAAGATGCACAATCCAGCCCATACTGTACTCCAAAAGAGGATCTTCTCTCACAGATTCTTCTCACAATACTCTGGCTGAGACACAGCTCTGTCCCACAGCCATTCCTTGTGCATATGGCACCTCTCGCCCTTCTACTTGCCCAGTGGGCTGGCATTCCCTTCACAGAGGGTTTTTATTGCTGCACACATAACATTAAACATCCCATGCTTATCCCTACCCTCTCTCTTTTGTTCGTCACAGCCGATTAGCAGGCAATGGTTGCACTTCAGGGACCAAAAGAGTTCAGTGATTTGTTTGCAAATGGTGCTTGGCCTTACTAATGCATCTGTTAATATCTAAGTGGGGAACGGCCAACCTGCAGCTTTGGAACTGAAGAGGGTTCACCAGCAGTTCAAACCCCAACGCTTCAGCTGCCCAGCAGCAGGAACTGCTGGCAATAGGAGTTGCCCAATAATCTGAACCCCCAAAATGAAAGAGAAGAGAGACTGCTGGGGTCAGCGCCGGTGGACTGCCCAGCACACAGCTGCAGGCACAGAGCTTCCTCATTCTGCCACAGACCCTTAGCGTCGGGTCTCAGCTCCTGCCTGTGAGCTCGTCTCTAACGAGCCTTCTGACTTTGAGATGCACAGTTTGGCTGTATGCAAATCTGGGTTTACGGCTGGTGTGGTCATACTTATTCAAATGTCACTGAAAGCCTCCTTTGGGTCACCAGATCAGGTGAAAGAGCTTGGGAGCTTCATGTGGCCTGCAGTGATAAGGACGTCACGATGGAAAGTCCAACCAGCTCGGTACCCCATCTCCGACAAGTGGCCATGCTGGCAGGTTAGGACCATGCTGAGTGTCTACAGCATCTCTCTGATATCCTCCCACACACCCACTGCCTTCCTTTTAGGCACTGTCTCATGACAAGATGCGAAAGAATGAAAATGGCATTGCATATTTTTGTTTTATAGAGCTGAGGCCAAACTATTTAGAAAACTTTTGCTTTTAACTTGCTACCAAAACAACCATACTCCAAATTGTCAAAACATGTGAAACATTTGCATGAAACTCCACAGTGAATTAACCCGGGAGCTCTCTCTTCTGTATCCCCTCAACACACGCTGCAGACATCCTGGTATTTCAGAACTGCATGACTGAGAAATTTTGATAGCACCCATGTCCAACAACTTGTAAAAATGGCTTTTTTTTTAATCTTAAATGTCTATTTAGGCTAAAATACATCAGAAAAAGCATATTCAGACATTGTAGTAACCTAGTTTCTTTTACAGGTGAGTTTAAATAGCATTTAAGGTGATTTCCAGACTACTTGAACTTTCTGAAAGGTCTCTTATTTTATTCACTTGGATCCTTTCAAGTCCTCCCAGCTGTGAGTTTGACAGATCATATCACAAAGATCCTTTTTCCACCTCTTTTCTCCCTCTCTTCATGCTCTACTTTTAGAAAGACTGAATTTCTTTTAAGCCATAATACAAAGAGTTTCCTTCACTGGTACTATCACTCCTACATCTAAAGATGTTCTCAGAAGCCTTTATACAATAGCATCCTCACCAGCCACATCTACAGACTGTTTCAGAAAATCCTCCCGTCAATTAAAGGGCATGCGGGCACCACGAACAGTTTCTGACAGATTCACGGTGTGTCAGAGACATGGGTTATAGCTGTAGCCACGGCTGAAGCTGTTGCTCAGTTTCAAACGGCCATACTACTTCCAAGAGATCTGGGACAACAGCAGCACCAACTGATAAGCACTGCTGTTGGTAACACTGACAATGACGCTTCAGAGGCTGTTTGTGCTGAAAATAATTGAGTCATAATCTGACTCACTTCTAGAAACCTGACTGAATTAAATGAATTATGGATGTGCTATTCCAAAATGCAAAGCACTTATAGCAAATCCTTACAGACGTTATCTCTGGAGATGTGTTGCTACCCAAGCATCCTGTTCCAGTTTCACTTCCAATACACAATTTTTCAAAATTCATTTTCTTACAGTTGGAGTAAAGGTAAATTTAAATTCCACTCATTCTCAGAGTTTTCTTTACCACATCTTTGTACCACTTTAGATCCCTGAAGACAAGAAGAAAATATTCAGTTTCTCAGTGTCATGGTTTAACTAAGAACATACTTATCACCTTTTGATTATTAGGATGAAAAAAACTGCTACATTTTAAGAAGGTACGAGGAGTTTCTAGATACACATGGGCTTTAGCGCAAAAAAGAGTATACCAGAATATGTCCTTATCTTGAGGGTAACCCAAGAGGGTACAGCAGACCCAACCATCCCACAGGACTTTTACAAATAACAAAGACAGAAGTGTCAAACGGGGGGAACAGAGCAAGATATGGAGGACCACACCATGTCCTGCCTATGGACAAGGACTTAACCATGACATGGACTCTAAATCCAGATCTAGCTGTATTTAGCCGTAAAAAGAGTGGCCTCAAATACATTTTGTCCCTAACTGGCTTTCTTCAGCTCAAAGCGAGTATGTTTTTTTTTGTTTAACTGATAAATTCATTCCCCTGGAAAGGGAGAACACCTTCTGTTGTAGTTCAGGCTTCTGGAAGAATCCCAGAAAACTGCAGGTAAAACAGATTACATAGATATTGATAGTATCATAAACCTAATGTATCTATGCATGGATTTGGCTTGCAAAAACCTTGTCTGTGTGTGCTAAGGAACCAGGAAATGCAAAACAAATGCCTCATGGCACAATGGGACCACACTGAGCCTAAAAGTCTTACTTCTCTCCCATGGAAACCGGGAAACAAGAGCTATTTTTCTGTGGATCTCCATCAGTCATCCATGGCTATGCACCTGTGTCTGTGCAGGATGAGATTATGGACCAGCTCCAGCTACTCCACATCAGGACTGGGTGAGGTATTACCCTTCCTCCCTTTATCCTCCTCCCCACGTGTTCCTGTCAGTTCTTTTGTGCCTGCTCAGGGGTTCACATGAAGCAATTAAAGGAACTGATTTAGGTAAATAACTAACTAGGAAAAAAATAAAACCCACAACTTCCTGGTTGGGCTGAGAGGAGACTGGCACGAGCACCCACGCCAGCTGCAGGAGGGAACACGTGCCCAGAGAGCTGCGGGAAGGAGTCTTGACAAGTGCAGTCTGCACGCTGATCCGCTTACACTGCTGTGGGACTGCACCTGTAAATACACCAGGGTAGGTGCAGGGGTGACACTGCACAGAATGCAAGGCCACGTTCACCTCATTTCTTCCACAGCTACTTCTCCTCTCAAAGACAAATGTGTGGTCCTCAAGAAGAGAAAGTTTTGCCAGTAGGTTAACACTTAGCTGTCAGCTCTTGCATAATCCTGCATCAATGCTGTACTGTGGTGCAGAAATCTCGCACCACCAATTGCCTCTTCAGTGTCTCATAAATGTTCCTCCCACTCTGATATTAAAGAGTTAGAAATAGAAATTCGAAAATAAAGGAAAAGAAGGCGTTGTTCTGTTCTTTCATGTTCGTAGATACAGGCTCAAAAAAAACCAACCAACTGCACAAAACAGCCTCATGACTTACACTCATCTAGAACTATAATGGAAAGCAGCTCCACAGAACCAACCAAGAAGAGCCAACTTTTTAATGTACAGCCATTTTTAACACTTAAAAATTCACTAAGTAGGCAAAGCAAGAAGAAATGCATTTTAGCCAGGTATTGCCCCTTACTAAAATCCCTTTAAAGACATCTGAGAGTCACCTCCCAGAACAGTGCTGCAGGGAAATGGCAGCTGCAGAGCTAGATTGCATTTACTTCATGTTTTGTTTTAAAAGAGAAATCTGATTCCAACTCTCTTCCTCTCCCATGAATGTCCCCAGGGCAGCCAGAGATGAAAAACATAAATTGCATTTTCTAGTCATTCCAGAGATGCATTAATACTTTAATAGATGAAAATGCACTGTAATTCTGAGCTGTATTTTTAGCTATTTTCCTTCATCTGTTTATAATGTGCTGGAATGTGAGCTTCAGTTCTAAATAATGCTTGGATGGGGAATATCATCCGGGCTGCAATAGCTGTGAGTTACAACTGTGCTTACACAGCATGTTACTCTGTTGCTTTAACAAATCCATAAACAAGGTCCTTACAAGCTAGAAAGGCAAAAGGGAGATATTTCAGGATCCTCTTAAAAGTAGGGATCAAGCAGTTTTGAGTAGCTGGTGAATCATTAACACATGCTAGTCATCTAACCCACACCTTGGTCATTCAGGGCACAGAAATCAATCATGAGGAGTGCACTAATATGCCTTAACATCCCTGACCAGCCTCACCTGGGAGTTCCACCTACACAGCTGTGGCCAGGGGCTCTATTTAAGATCACGCCTGGGAGCTCTGGAGCTATGCTGCAGGAGTGCTACTTTCCAGCTCAGCCATAGCCATGTCTGGCCATCAAGGCTCTTCATCCAGATCCCAGCCTGCAGACTGGCTGGCTGTGGTGATCACTGGAGCTGATCCTAACCCTGACCTACAGACTGACTGACTTCTGGCTCAGTCTGGGACCTGCCTTATCATCCAGATATTGTCTTATTTGCACACGAGCGGACTTGGATCTGTCCCTGCTATCCCTGCTTAGGTACTGGGGGACTGGGTCCTGGGCAGCAAGGCCCCTGCCTTGCTGTGGAATCCCCTTGGTACCAAACTTGCCTTTCCACTGGGAGCAGCCCTGCTCTTTCTGCTCCCTGGCAAGAAGGTAATGACATAGTACAAGCTAATTCTTGACATACGATTTTCATGTAACTATTCACCAAATCCTCCAAGTCTCAGTATGCAGTGCAAAGAAAGGCAGCACTCTGGTTTCCAGTAATTGAAGTGAATCCAGGATGTAACTTGAGGATTGTGGACAATTCAGCATCTACCCCAGAAACGCACAGAGTAGTGGAAATAACAGGGCTCTAAATGTTATGCTTGACCTGGGAATCCACTGCATGTGACACTATTCTACCAAACAGTATCTTATGTTTACATATTTGCTCTAAAATCTGGCAAAACTTACAGAAAAGAAAGTAAGAATTCTATGTTAGCTTAAGCAGGGATAAGTGCTATAACAGTGATTCCACTTAGCTCAAAAGGAAGGAAAGGAAGAGGAAATAAGACAGCACAGAATCCTACAGGTGACAGCTCTGCTTGGTTCAGCAGCCCATCCACAGAGCTTACCAGATGCTATGCAGAATCAGCAAGGAAACAAAGTACACAATGATTCAGAGGGGGAATGCATCTGAAAGGGAGGCAAGGGACAGTGGGCAGCCCAACAGCGTTTGAGGGAGACTAAGGCAAGGCAGTGTATTTGATGGAAGAAGTAAAGACCAGAGTAGTAGTTTTGGAATTATTGAGGTGAAAAATAAACTAGTCATGGTCAGGGTTGAGAATGAAAGACACGGAAAAAAGGAGACTGAGAGATTGGGATCTGCTATCAAACGTTGAGGACCACTGCAGAGAGAAAACATACTGAAGAGATCTCAGAATCTTATACAAACTATGGTGTATGTAACAAGGCAGCTTTACACTCAAATGGTAAAAAAAGATTTAAGTTGGTAACAGAGAGGACGAAGACAAGAGATGAGATGCCAAGAAAGGGTAAGATCAAAAAAAAAAAAAAAAAATCCTGAGCATGACATTAGGCTTATGTTCTGTAAAGATACCTGTGACCACTTCAGGAAGGCTTTCCCCAGTCCTCTCCTAACCACATACCACTCAGCACAGGTCAGAAATAGCCACTTGTGAAGCAGTTGTGGATCCTACTCCTGTGCTGCTCAGCTGCAATATAAATTAGAGAACAGAAGAAACAACTCCAGTTTCACCACTAAGTGTAATGAATCCTCTAAAAGGATACATGCAAATGAACTGGACAGAACAAAGCTGCTTTTTCGCCACAACTTTTCCTGTCCTGGGACACCCCTTCATTCCCACGATATAGCTCATAACCCAGAAGCAAGCAACTTGTTCAGCGTGGATCTGTGTCCACTAAAACAAGTAAGAAAAATCCAGGCATGTTTTACTTTAAAAGTCTTACAGGGTCTGTGCATCACATTTTGGGAGCTCTTTGAAACTGCTAGCAGGTGGAGACCGGGACACTTCACCGGACCCAAAATACAAGAGCTTGTGACTCTGTAGGTCTGGTTATTTTCACGTTTAGCCATCATCTTCAAGTTGTAGAGATTTATAAATGCATAAATATACTATCAGCTAACGAACCAATACATTAAATAAAGTTTTCTTATTCTTCCAATTTTAACAAAGCAGATTCCTACAAACCATCATTTCTAGGTTGTTGGGCTTCCCTCCTCCCCACTCGCAAATTTAGAAACTCAACAGCTGAGCTGTTGGTGAATCATTTCCATGAGATCAAATGCTCTAATAGTCATGCAGAAAATAATAATAATAATAATAATACACAGACGTGATAAGCTTATGTTTTAGGCTTACAAGTTTGGGTTGGAAGATTTGAAAATACCATGAGCTGCTTCTGAAAATTTTGAGAAAGATTGTATGCCAATGAGTACTTTGATATGTCTGCTTTATAAGAGTCTATCTAAATGAGATGCTGAAAACAGACTGCCTGTACCTTGGGACCCATCCTTGAATGAAATCCCTGGGGTGGCATGGAGCAGAAACATAAATCTTCATGTCCTGCCAATTGTCACCTGCACCAAATTGGTGTGCACAGGTAGTACAGGTCAGCGCTAAGAAAAGAAGACCTTAATACTTGCCCCACTCTTTTCACTATCCCTCTCACAGTAACATGAGAGAGGCTCCTCAGATGAACTGCATCACCCATCCAGCTGCCAAGGAAACGTGAGCTGCAAGGTGAACACGCCATCAGAGCAGCGGCTAGGCTTGCTCAGGAGGCAACGTGAAGTCCAGAAGGAGACAGAGCACTTTCTCCTATCATTATCTTTTGCCTAATTTAATCAATCACCACATATTCTTTTAAGGTACATGTCAAGTAATTACCTGAGCAATAATAAAAGAGACACTTGAGAAATGAGGAAAATATAATTACATTCATTTTTCAGGCCAGTCTCTATGACAACGAGAATGAATGCCATTGATCAGCGGTTAGTTAACGAAGGCCATGCTTGACACAGATGAGTTGTTCTCATTCACGTGAAATGCAAAATGAAAATTAAACATTCAGAAGCTAAAATGGAGATATAAGAGATGAGTAATTGTGAATAAACGGTACCACCTCCTAGATCTAGCATATAATACACTGTTATTGGAGGAGGAAAAGACCACCTGCAGAAATTCCCCAGCTGAACACACTGTTTACAAAATCAGATGAATAATTTTGTTTTCTGAAGTAAATGCTCATCAGGGAACAGTGGTGGATGAGCACACAGCAAACCTCTTCTACTCCTAACTTCTGTGAAAACAAGCACAAGAATACAGGTCCCCACCAGCAGAACCTGCGTTTTACTTGCAGTATGTATTCTCTCAAAGCTGTGCTATTCCTACTATCCGTGTAAACAAGAACTCAATATAGACTGCACTCATAGGAACAAAGTTCACATAGACTGAAGACAGACATGATACTGAAAGTACAGCTAGGGCTGATTTCCCCCCCCTCCTTCTTTTTTTCCTTTTTCCATTTTTTCTACTGAAGATGAAAGTTAAATAGCAACCAAAACCATAGCTTTCTTGGAATCACTTGTTGCCATCATTCCCATCGCACTTACAGCGGAAGGAACTCTTTGCTTAGTTCTCCCAGCAGCGAAGAACTCATTAAGTGACTCCTCCTTACCCTTTACATCCCTGTGATTCATCATCTGTTTCCACTTTCTGTAAGCTTCTTCCTCAAATTTGAATCCACCAGAAAGATCATGATTTAGCCATGTTGGTATTTACACTACCGGTTGAAAATTTGTGCCTGTGCCCTTTGCGCCCATTCAGGCACAAAATTTGGAAGTAATGTAAAATTAAAATTTTTATTTTATAGCTCAAAGACCTCTTAAGTAAACAACAACAACTCTCTGGAATTTATTGCCAATACCACAACTGAGCTGATTTTCTCTCCTAAAAATATTTTGAAGAAGGCCAGCAGTGGCCAAGTATCCACCAAGAAGTGGTGTGCTGTGCAGACACCTGTCTGTGCAACACTGACATTCTTTCCACCACTGGCCTTGACCTCTCTGAACCAGAGAGAAGCCAAATTTGCACTGCAAGAAGCTGGTGACTGGGATGAAATCACGAGCGCTTTCCAACTTCAGACTGCCTGCAGCATTTGGACTTGGGTGTAATCGCCTACTGGAATGGTCTGCCCCACGAGACCTCTAACAAAAATTACCTTTAGCAAATTACTAAATGAAAGCCTCTTAAGAGAACAATGAAATACATTTTTTCCTCTCTCCCCAATCTTTTCTCTGCTCTTTTCAAACAGAAAGATTCACTCCGGGTGCTGGCAGCTGGACTGTCAGGAGGAGTTCGGGAGACTTCTGCTCCTCCCAGGAGCTTTCTGCTTACACAGCTTGCAGCTCTGCATGGATACATGGTCTGACTTGCACTGCATCTTCAGCTCTGGGTCCCTGCTCATTGCCCCAGGGTGTCCCTCCTGGGAACTTCCAGTCACAAACCATAAAACTCCTGACACAGCCTGAGAACACGGTATGCTCCCTGCCCCAGCTGTGGACCGTAAGCTGTTTAGCGCTCGTTCTGCTTATCTATATAGCCTAATGATGAGAACTGTGCAAACAGGCACCTTAAACCTTAAATCCACATGAAACATGTCTTCGAGTGCAGACACTGGGCAAATATGACAAAAACGTACTGAAAGATTTTCCCTCAACTCTACAAGTGTCCAGTTTACATCTCCAGAATTGAAGTCTCCTGGCAAAATGTCAGGACAATGCTCCAGGAAAGATAACTTTGAAGTTCTACAGGTATGACTGTCAGAAAGCAGGCTTCGTATTTGCAAGGGAATGCTTTTGGCTTCCACAGTCATGGAAATGAAAGAATGCAGTTATTCAATCTCACTGAATCATCTGATTGAGTGCAACAAGGATACAGCTTAAAAAACAAATAGCAAGGTTGCTTGCCAAAATAAGACAACTTCACAGAACTAATGCATCCAGACAAATCACGCTGCTTATGCATGCAGCCCGCACAAGCAGAAAAGAAGCTGAGTTCATTAGGTGAGCAGTGACTGCTGCACAGTTTGGCACAGCTCTGTTAGGGCAAAGAGCAGGGTGATTCAGCTCCAGCCCCAACAGCAGCTCATGCTGATGGAGTTACAGCAAATACTAGGCAAAGCTGTTTACGAGACAGTAAATCTCTCACACCTCCTTCTTCACAGGCAGCATTCCACAGCATATATTAAAAAGTAAGATCTGTAGGTGATTTCTTCTTAATGAAGATGACTTTATGAAGGCAATCTGAGAACAGTTTCATAGGGGTTATGGGAAATTGGATGGGCCTTTACAAATTAAAGAGATCCCATTTCATGGACAGGCACACTCAACAGACTGATGTTTCCTGAGAGAATTTTCCCTGGAAGATCAATGCTGTCACACTTGAGTCTTAACGACTTGATAGGTCTACTGCCACACCCTTTGAAACACTGCATCTAGAGAGCCCAGGTGAAGGCACTCTGCCATACTGTCTGTAAGGAAAACGTAATTCCTCAGCTGCCTCTGCACATCAACCCAGAACAACAAACTGTTCAGGTGTTTCCTCACAATGCTTGCTTAGTGTCCACTGTGACAAAGAATAAAACAAAATGTTATAAATGCCAGAAAGTCTCAGAACAGAAGCTTCTAGAGACTTTGGCAAAGCTTCACAAATGCAATTTAACTCACCACGTAATCGGCACTTCTATCTCCCAGCTCATATGGTTAGGACACAAAGTTAATGAATACAGTTTTAACTTTGTAAATGTGAGAAAGGCAATATGAAAGCAGGAAAAGGAGTTCCAGTCTCTCACAAGGCAGAGCAAGACATATTGCAGTAACAATCCTTCTTGGAAATTGCAGAACAACACAGACAAATACAGGGGTTAAAGAGTGCATATATCAGGTTATCAGGCATGTTATTTGCATCCAATGAGTCCAGGACTTAGCTGTAAGGAAGGACGGACAGGCAGAGCTCCCAGTCTGCTTCCAGCTCAGCTAGTGAAACTTCGCTGTATGCAGATTACCCAAATTGCTCCTGGTGTGTCTGCACCACCGGCTTGGTGCAGTCTCCACCGGAGATTCAGGCACTCGCTCTGAGCAGGCTTGTAAGCCAATACAGCACATGGTGAAATACTGGCTTAGGTCTCAGAAGCAGTGCTGATGTCTTACTCAGCCTATACTTATTTCTTCTCTTGCCTCTACCTTCCTGAAACAGCTCATCTGTTCAGAATAACAAACCTCTCCTCCCCAAAACAAAAAATGCACCTGAAATGGCTGTAAATAACAAGCTAATGAACTTCACAGGCTAATGAAGAATTGTAATACATCCCCAAATGTTGGTGTGTTTATTTTTTTCCCCAAAATTGCAACATTTATTAAACTTTTTAAAATATGCCAACTCTGGACGTTCTTAGAGTTTGAAGCAGATGGGTTTATAAACTGCTCCAGAATTTAGCTATATAAATATACTAATAGTTACTTGTATTTGCTTTGGTTCACTTCCATATGGATAACGAAAGGTATGGTGATGTGCTTACTGGTAGAGAGCTTGTAAATAGCTGTGTGTGTTAATTTACTTAAATAGCTTATCCCTGCATCTGAAATCATAAAAGGCAAAAAAAATAGAAAAAGGATGAAAGTCACACTGCTGATAACAGAAAAAGCTGGCAAACCTAAGCTCACAAAAGCAACGCAATGCACGGCACTGAACTTACTGCACACTGTAAGAAGGTTAAATGTGGGAGATGCTACCTGCGAAATGAAAATCACTACCAAATCCCACCTACATTTGTACCGTGAGGCCTGACAGGGAAAGCAGAGTTCTCAGAGAGAGAATTTCCAGCAGGCTAACACAGAAGCACTGGTCACGAATCACCCACGCAGGAAGAAACGTTCTGCTTGAAATAAGACTTGGGACCCTTCACATTTGCTAATCCCTTGTAATTTAAATCATGCAAACTGATTCTTTCCACTAGGAATTTACGTTTAATGCCTTCATTAATTAGATGAAGAAGCTGCCCATGTTTAAAAACGCCAGCACTTAACAGCCTCAGGAGGGTCTGCCACACCTCCACCTCACTGTTGTGGAGCGAGACAAGCTCCTGTATCACTACTTGTTGCTGGGTGCAGCACGGAATTTTCAGTTACACAGAAAGGGAAATCCCTGACAGCGAGATGATGCCCTTTGTTTTGCTCTTGAGGCAGAAAGTACCGTGACTTCCTACGGCTGCTTGTCATCGTGCGTACAGTAACGCAATGCCACAGCATCAGCCACATCCGCCGTCCACAATGCGGCTGTGTGCAGTATTGATTTTCTGAAAAGTTGGGACAGGCCAAAGAGGCATACAAGATTGCATTGCAGAAACCAAAGGGGAAACCAAGACCTTACAGAATGAAACAAATTATCTATCCAGGTATATAACAGTTTCACAGCTGTGATTCTTCACCACTGAAAATAATCTCCAGGGTCACGTTTCGGATGCACATTCCTTTCTTGAGAAGAGCTATCTGGAGCAGCTTACTGATGCTCTCAGATCTTTTGTTACTTTCAGATGCTCACACCCCCCAGCACAGGTTTTGTTTGTTTGTTTGTTTTCCCCCTGAAGAAATGGGCTTTGGCCAGGAGTGAACAACTTAAAGTCTCAAAAAATGAAATACAAACCCACTTGGTTTGTGCATCTGGTTTTGCTGTTGTTGCTGGTTTTTGTTGCTGTTGTTGGGTTTGGCTTGGTTGGTTTCTTTTTGTTTTGTTTTGTTTTTGTTTTTGCCATTTATCTTCCTTGTTAGAGACTGCTGACTAGTTAATTCCATGCATTATCATCCGAGAACTTTATTAATGGCCTCCCTCCCAACATTTCTGCAGCAAATTCACAAATGAGAGCATATGCTCTCTTTCTATTCCCTCTTGTCACAGGAATAGGATCTGATTACCACGTGTCCCCCTCTTCCTCCTTGTACTCTGCACTCAAATGGGAGCAGAATAAAAGCAGCCTGTTTGTTGACTTCAATTACAATGCAAAAACTGCACAGGGATGGACCAAAAAAGCACATTTCTATCCTGGCCCAGAGAAGCTACCTTGCAGGGAGAACTATGCAATGAAGTATCTGTAGCAGCCAACTCAAGTTTTCCTTTCCTCAGTTTTAAAAGAAGGGGTGCCATTAATATTACTGCTCAGACACACTAAAATCACACAGCTGGATTCAAATTCATTTCTGCTTAACCCTGTGACTTCTTTTTTGGATGCCAGCACGCGCATCCAGCAAGTAACACACGCAAGAAGCGAGACCTGAGCTTCTGCAGCAGCAGGTGTCACGTTCAAGCAGAGGCACGCGTTTCCTAACAACCAGCATAAAACCGTCTGCCATTAGGCACTGCCCAAAAGACAGGGACCCTGGTGTCTGCACGGGCTGCTCGGCTGACCCAGGAGCACCTACCTTAGCCCAGCGTTCGGCTCTTCGTCGGAGGAGAAGGTGCCATTGCAGACGTTCCCAAAGGAGTGGCTCGGCTTCAGTTTGGCTTCCTCACAGTCTGACGCCGGCTCCCTTTTCTTCCGTTTGCCAAAGAACTTCTTGAAAGGCTGGAATTTGCCAGCTTTTTTCTTGTCTGCAGATGACAAGACAGACACAGGCAGGGCTGAGGGCACAAGCACGACTCACCAGCGCGCAGCCTTAGTGCCTTCAAAGGAAGAACGAGGTCAAAGAGCAACGCAGCAGCCCGGAGCAGCCCAGCACTTGCAATGTAAATGCCGGGCTGCAACTCCCTGCTGACGTACAGTATTGACAAAGCAAAAGGAAGAGCATTAAAACATCTGTACTTGGATTTAGGGATCTAGTTTGAGATGTCAGCTGAACGTTGGAATAAGGGGAAAGGATAATTTTGCAGGGCCAGAGTGCAACTTTGGGGCTCATTTTAGGCTTTATGCCATTCTTTTGTTTTGCCCTTTTCACCAAAATACAACTACTGCTTTGATACCCACTACAGCAGGTGCAGGACCCTCTGCCTTGAACTGAAAGAAATTGGAAGTAACCTGCTGCATTTTCCTTATGCAGCCTTGTAACAAGACAAGCCAATCTGCAAATGAGAAAAGGGAACAGGACAAAGTTCTGTTGGTTTGCTGGTGGGTTACTTCAATAAACATTTTTCTGACTTTTTTTTTCCCCAAAGTAACTGAGGATAGAAATTGGCCAAGCATATCTTCCTTGAGACATTTTTAAAAAGCATCACAAAACCAAACCAAACCAAAACAGACACAAGAAATAAAGATAATCAGAAGAGAAGCATCACGTTTTACTGGTGACAAATTAGTCTTATAAGCTGTGGAAATCCCTCCACGTGTTTTTCTCCCAGACTGTGTCTCTCCAGACACACTGCCTGCATGCACACTTAGCTCTTTCCTACGAGCTGTTGCTCAGCAGCAAGGAGCACTTTGGTTATAAAATACCCAAAAGGCTTCTGTAGGAATGTTTGACCAGAAAACATGAAAAAAAAAAAAAAAAATCTGTACTGCAGTAGCACTCCCAGCACCATGTCAGGTTTTGTGCTCAACTCCGCTCTAACTGTGCATGACAAAGGTGCATCTAGGCAACACCCCATTGCAGCTGCCAGAGGCGTAATGACAGTATTTAGTGAGAGAAAACTAAGCACACTAGGAGCTGGCTGCCTCCAGTGACCAGTGGTTTCCAAAGGAGCAGGGTGCCAGCCACCCTGAGCTGAACCCAGAGGTGGGAACAACATATGCAAAGCGCAAGGAAGCTATAACAGACTCCTTGTGAATCTGAGCACATCTGCACCCGATTATTGATGAAGCAGGAAACCTAGATTGAAATAATAAGTCAAAGACGCAATAGATCCTAATACCACATTTCCTTTACAAACCCCTAAGATGTTTACACAGGTACCATCCTCCTCGTCCGGTGGTTAAGATTCATGGCATTTATGCAACTTCATTAAGGCAACAGAGCTTCCCAGTAGCAGATGAAAGATGAACTGTCGGATTACAAACCTCACAACAGCTATGGGAAACCACCACCACCAAAGCAGCATAATATTACCAGTATGGCAGCACTGCAGAAGAAAAGGGGGACAGAAGTTTGCTTCTCCTAGTTCCTGAGCTCTGCTTTCCACGTGCTGACCAACTCGTGCCTCCAGCCAGACCAACTGCCTCCTGCTCAATTCTGGCTTTAGAGGAATGTATCGTTACACAAAGCCCCTAACAGGCAGGCAGGCAAACAGAGAGAGAAAAATTATGGCTGTAGGCCACAGCTGCCCTAGCCTGTCACACACTTCACAGACTGCAAAAACTCATAAATCAAGTGGCAGAGCATGCAGGAGAGAAAGCATCAGCACCAGATACAGGACTGAGTGAAAGAGCTGCGTTTGCATGGTTCCCACACTGCCTGCCTCCTCAGCCTTCTTTGAAAGGGAAGACAGTGCAGTGCCATTTCTGCTGGGTAATGCAATCTGCTGCATAAATCAGTTCAACTGCAGCACTTCTGACAGGTACACACTGTGTTATGCACCCACATTACCCTTGTCCTCTCCTCTTTTAGAGGTCTATAGAAAAAGCTGTGCATTATCTCATCAACTCCAAGCTGTGTTGATTCACCAGCTACAAATCCAGGTTTTGAACAAGTAAGACAGATCAACACAGCTTTCATTTCAAAATGGGTGAAAGCCAACCTGGTTATATCTCCAGCCAAGGTCTGTTCCTCCCCATGTGATTTACAATGTCCCTTAGCTGATTCCCACATTACAATGCACGAATTCTTTAAATCAGGCTTCGTGAGTCATTGCAAAACCAACAAGCACCCTTCCCTGCACAGGCTGCACAACCATTCCCGATCCTGATGGTGAAGGCATAAGGAGCAGCCAGCTCTAAATGCTAAGGCAAAGTCTAGTATGTCGATTTGTCATGAGATTTTATAAGGAAGACATGGGATGATATCACTTACAGGGTAAAATCCTTCCTGTAACAGTAAAGCAATTACAAGAACAGGGACAAAAACATCGGCAACACCGCAGACAACACCATGTGCAAAAGCCTTTGAAGTCTTTGACGCTAGAGCTCAAATATGACTCATCTTTCTTGTCTATCTATGCTGCAGAAGGAAAAAAGAATGGGATAAGGCTGAAGGTGGGGGTACATCATGCTGTTAACTTGTATCAAGGGCAATTGCTGAAACTTCCGGGAAAGGTTATGCTGGCCATTTCCTTCTGTCCTTAATCACCCAAACAGGAATCCTGCAAATCCAGCCCCAGGAGAACATGGGAAATCAGCAAATAATCCTTTTTCTGTGCCTGACTCTCTTGTTCAAATCACTGTAAACAGTTACCAGTAAATCAGTTCTGAATCACAGAAAAACACAAGTTGTGAAGGCGACAGATAAACAGTGCTGGACACTAGCCAGAATAACACAGGGCATACGGTAGACGCTGCCTTCTCAACTTATTCCACAAGAGTGGCAGAGCAGATTAGAATAATCTTTAGCCTGTCATATAATTTATCAGCGGCATAAACACGTGTGGCGCCCAACTGCATCGTCACAAAGGCTGCTGGTGCTCCCCCTGCTCCACACAACAGACGGGAGACCAAGAGGAATGGCCTCTCCTCCCGCAACAGCTCTCACTCCAAGGCTCTCCAATAAAGGCAAAGGCAGGTGCTGTGGGTTTTATTGGCTGTAAATCAGGCACAGCCTTTGGACTGCAGCTGACAAAGTGCACCAGCCAGCAAATCCCCGACAGGTAGGTTGTATTTATCCTCCAATGTCACCCAAATCCATTCCTATGCTTTCATGCCTTTCACAAAAGTGTGCAGAACCCTCAGCACAAGCGCTGGTGGAACAAAATGTAACTGTAGCTCTTACAGGGGGAACTGATGTAAATAATCAGAAAGAGCACGCAATGTACCCCAAGCAGCAGGTACACTCCAGAGGTGAGGCTGTGCCACCAGCATTTGGATGGGACAGGGGAGATGTCAACACCAATGGAAACATTTGAAAAATAATTTTCAAGTAAAATAAGCCTCAGATAATCACAGAAAGTGACCTAAAGTAGTAGCAAGGTGTTGGTTTTTTGCAGCTTTTTGTTCTTGCTGTGGTGCTGGGGGCACTCAGAGAGAGTGAGAAAACTTACGGAGAAGCGACCATATGTAACAAAAACAAACAATAACAAAACCAAAGAAAAAAACAACCAACAAAAGAAGAAAAAACAACAACAGCTAGGGGTGATAGGTGGACACAGCCCAGATACACAAAGCAGACCCTAACACCACAGAGCACGAGGAAATGTGTAAGCTAACAGACAGGGAACAAAGATAAACAGAAAAAAAGGCTGCCATTCAGATTCAGTGACATAACTTCCCAGCAAGGAGCTCAAGTCCAGCTGTGAGAGACATTCAGAATCACAGCATAACACTCATAAAGCGGACAGAAAGCAACAATCTAATGCTGGCAGAGATAAGATAATACAACCAGAGATTAAATCAATTCTTGAGGAACAGAAAAGGAAAACAAGATTGGGAGGCATCAAATGCAACAAACTGGTGCAGCCGCAACAGTCTCATGAAACACCTAGGGCAAAGCAAGGGAAAAACAGCCTGCCAATGCTTGTCTGTTTCTCCAAGTGTATCAAGTCGTAAGAGATATTATTTCTTGCAAACCTTGCCCCACGGAGAAGATGCAGCACTCTTGGATTACCTGATATAAACTAGTAATTCTACCTAAAGTACCCATAACACAGCAAGAACCAATCTTGCTTTCCAGAAACATCTGCTTTCCCTTGCCACCTGCAGAAGCAGGAACATTTCCATAAACAACAGACCATTCTGTGATTTCCTTCCTCCCGAAGACGGCACCTTTTAAAGAAATCGTACGTAGCTGAAACAGATGTTAGGAAACATGAATCAGCGTAACAGATTCTATTAAAGCTCAAACAAACACCATATAACATATTTTATCATTCAGACCAAGGAAAGAGCTCCTTCAACACTTCTCTTTATGCAACAAGGAAGTAACAGGAAAAGTAAAACCTGTTTCGTTCTTATCTTATTCACTTCATGGCAAAAAGACTTGATTTCTGCTGCACGAGGCAGATCAATCTGGGAACGTGTGGAATAGGCTGGAGACCCCTGGCAGGGAGGAAGCGTGAGGAGATTGGTGCAAATTTCAGTAGCAAACCTTATGGAGGTATATATACTTTTTTATACTTTTTTCCCCGCCTTCTAGGGGAGATGCCCCAGGTGCAGGTTACAGGAGTGAGTATAGTCAGGGGATTGAAGACCACCTGGGATACGCACCTTGAGCAGCGAGTGGAGTTTGTACTTGTAAGGACCCTTACAAAAGGGGTAAGCAAATGCCACAGATGTTACTGAGGTGCTGGGCTGCATCTGGGAATGTACGGGGAAAGATAAAACCTGTTTGTAACAGCTCTGGACCCTGCGATGCATTTGAGACACTCATGAAGAGACCACAATAGCTTCTGATTTGCCAACGAAGCATTCATACATTAAGTCACAGCAAGGCAATGCTTATTAACCAAACCTATTCATGGAAGACCCTCTTGTATTCTGGGTTTTATCTGAGGTTTCTTGATGTGCACTAAACACCTGACGTCAGCACAGCAGAGATGTTGGCTTGTTTCCTTCTGAGTGAAAAAATTCTGATGAACATGGGGTTTACTCCACAGATTCATTTCTCCAGCGAGGCGACTCCCGCTTGAAACTATTTACAACACGAACTACTGAAAAAACAGCAGATAAAAATGTTTTTTGCTTCATTATGGCAGGGAAGTGTCAAAAAAAAAGCTCAATTTTTTTTTCATTTTTGCAGTTTCAGACTAATGTACCTTTAGAATGACAAACATATATAAGAATTTACCCTTGAAATGCAGATTAAATGAAAAATATTTTAAATAGGCCAGATGAAATTAAGAGAGTAACATTTTTATTTTATGAACTTACATAGTCCTCAGTCATAAGGAATAGTTTGGTATTTTTTGGAAGGTACCAATATTCCTTTTGAGTTAGAGGAGCTCCATGGATAACAAGGAAAAATGCAATGTATGCTCTATGCAACAGAAATATTTTCAAAAACAGTTCAGATATAGTTCTACAAGTAACTCTAGCCCAGCAAAAAGGGAAAAAAGCACAATTACTTTATGCCTATTTTGGCGTTCAGACTTCCAAGAGATATAAAGTGATATGAAATGGCCAAGAATAAAAGGAGTCTTACTCCAAGCAGATTACCAGCCACAGCAGTGGAAAGATTACTTCAGTAATCTCCTCATGTAATTTATAAAGCTAAATCTGAAGACAAAGCAGTAAACTCCAAAACTAGGGGGCTGAAACCTCAGACTGTCCTCCTCAGTAATAAACAGACAGGTAGTAGGCTGCACTGAGACACTGTTCTTCTGTTGAGGGATAAGGCCCACCTCCTGGGCACACAAACAAGAGTCTCGCATCCTCAGAACACCTAAGGACTCCAGGCCTAGACCTCCACTGCAAGTCAGAGACAAGTTTCTCCTCCTCACGCACAGCTTACAACTCCTCCTGCTCCTCTGCACCTCCAGCCGCACTGCTCACCTCTGTGCTGCAGAGTTCACCCGCTTTTACCTCTCCTGCTGATACACTGTCATTCCAGCCTGCGGTGGATGTCTCTTACGAGTGCCAAGGACAGATGGTCGCTTCAGCCTTTTTCTGAAATTGCCCATTTTTGTACCATAGACCACTACCCACTTAAGGATGAAATTGGTATCTTGGGCCTGGCTAGAATGTGACAAAGAGGAAAGCTCCAGCTGACCCTGCAGCTAACCAGCACCATTAACACCAGTTTGAGGAACGAGATTTTGAGCAGCTAGACCATGGAGCTGAAATAAAAACCAGATCATTAACATTAATCCCTAATTATACTAGCACTGCATTTCAAACATCAAAGCATTTTGCAGTCTCTCACTAATTACTCCTTGTTCACCATCTGTCTCTTTGTGGTAAGCAGGTAACAGGTTGCTACACCAAAAACCATAATAAAATATACAGTGTAAAAAAAAAAATCCCTGTTGTTATTTACTACATAAGAAAGAAAAGCTCAGAGGACAGACCAAAACTGGCACCTGATTGGCATATTTTCAGTAGAGTTCTTCCAGTTCGGAGGCAGCGGAAGGATTGAGGTGATCACGGTTTGCCTTTGTTTTCCAGAATTAAAGCAGAAAATTAGGCTATCACTTGAAACACTTACTGAGCAGTAACCTCAGACGTACCTGATGAAATTTTACAGCTTAGACTTCCTTATGAATACCTAGGAAATACAAAACCTCCTGAATATCTTTCATCTTTGCAAAACTAACATCATTGACTTCATAAAATTCACAAATAGATGCACTTTGCCATCAAACGTATTTGGCCAGTGCTGTTATATTAGTATAAAATACTAATTAGCAGAAGCAGTTTTTAATGTTAGCCAAAGAAGGCATCTGTATGTATGCTACTAACTGAAGTATCAATAAAGGGTTCTTTGTAAGACCTTTACCATCAAAATGGAAACAAACAAACAAAGAACAGCTACTACTGTGATGTTCAGTTAAATCTACCCTTCCCCTACCCATTCTGTTTTATGATGGAAGAAAATTAATTGCTCGTGAAGAGGAACATTTGAAGAAAAGAGGAGCAGCCACAGAGGCAGATACTCAAGCATTTATAAATCTAAACATTTTTAAAATATCTTCATTCATTTATAAAAAGGCATCTAAGCAAATGAGAAACTCTTTCTCCCTGAACTAGGGCAACCAGACATTTCTTTTTAAAATATCACTCTGGGTTTTCTTTCCTTTAGGCAGTGAGAACAAAGGAAAAAAAAAAAAAAAACAACTATTTCCTATTTTCATGCTGGTTCAGTTCCAGGCCAGGATTTGCCACTGTGACCAACCATGCTCATCACACGCTGTCTCACGGTGGTGAGCTCGCAGATCATTATCGCCACTGAACTGCTGAAATACAGCAAATTTAGCCACTCAAGCTGGACACAAATTTCACTAATAAAGGAGACAGTGCTTTTTCTCCAGAACTGACTGCCCAGATTGAAATTTATTTATCATTTACTATGCCCCAGAATGAAATAAAACAGAAGAGACTCAGCTGGTCAAGTGGAGAATGAGACCTCCTGTGCAGGTGAGGACAATTAAAGGTCCTACCACGGATGGAAGATTCAGGGATACCACATCAATATGGACCCAATATTGACAAATATTCAGACAGGCAATGCACAAGGTTCAGAAGGACACTGGGACTGTCACTTGTGCTTGTCCTACTCTGAGTGGGAACATCAGCCATCTAAACCCAGGGAACCAGCCATCTGCATCTGCTACAGTGTTGTCCCAGAACATACCACTTACACAGAGCACCTTCTGGCAGACCAGATATTCTCCAGCTGTTTGAATGTTGCAACAACAGCGAGAAACAGAAATTGTGCTTTTAGTGCAAGCACTTATCAACAGACCAAAAATAATAAACCAGCTCAATTAAAAGTTTATGAAAATAATCAATTTTTGTTATGTGATCAACTAGCACCACGGGATTTACATACCTCTCTCACTAATACATTCTGAAAATCAGGTACTGCAAAACCCCAAAGCCAGGCTGCACTTTCTGAAACCTTCACCATAGAATTATAATTTTGGAATGATTTGTCAGGTGTGAGTATGGAAACAATGGAAGTTGTTGCTTCATACCATGATGCACAGAAAGGGCAAATTAACATATACAGGAAGAAGTTCTAACCAAAGAAAATAATCACCTGCTCTCAGATCCCCATACCCTATTTCCATAGCATTTTCAGAAAAACCCTGATGCTCCATGTGACTGTGCTAATCCTGATACTTGTTTAAACAGCCTCAAAACCATATGAGCAGTAACATCCTCCAAGGACAGTCAGTGGGAAAAAAAAAAAAAAAAAAAAAAAAACCCCTTAATTTAAAAAAAAAAAATAAAAAAACTGTANAGGGTAACTTTAACAGTGTCCAAGTTCAGCTCATGCTTCTCCCACCTCTTTGTCCCTGTTTTTAAGCAAGCGGTTCACTTTAAATGGAAGAAAGGAAGACAATACTTACCAGCTGTGAGGCAGGAACACATTGTTATGCCAAAGCAGAACACCATTTTCTCCAGTATCTTCTTCATAGGGTCTGTCTCAAGGCAAAGTGCTTGCCCCAATTTTATTTAAATAAAGCATTTAGAGTGAAGCGGAAAGGGTAGAAGAAGAAACAGCTTATCTATCTGTAACTCTTCATCTTTGAGGAAGAGCCTTGCTGACTAGTGAATGTTCCAGCCTAGCAGCTCTTAGAGCAGCACAATCCTACAGGGACACCACGCTTTGCGTATCACCCTAACTCATATCACCAAAGGCCTCTTAACCAAAGGATCTGAAATTTAGCCAGGACCAAGGTACAGGTCAGAAAAGGGGCTGTGAAAACACATGCAAGACCTTACGCCTCAGAAGGACAACAAGAGGCAAGAAACCAATGCTACTTCCTTATAACTAAACAAAAAATTGATGTTACAACACGATTCCAATAACTCTG
>VXAV01011496.1:118393-146715 GCA_013399715.1 Alectura lathami
TTTTTGTCCCCCCACCACAAAAAAAAAAAAAAAAAAAAAAAAAAGAGAGAAAAAGAAAGATATTGCAACCAGAGAAACTTTCATTAGCTTCAGATTTCCCTCTGAGAGTTCCATACAAAATGGTCTTTCTTTACTCTTTCTAACTACTGAAATATCAACACTTTCTTACTTTTCCTTCCAAACAGCCATAACCTGCAATCCTGCATCAATTATATCTCAAGAAAAATATGTCACTGTTTTCACTGTAGCTTTGGCTGAATTAAAAATGCAGTATTTGACTCTAGTTTCTCAAAAGGAAAAACTAACAACTTCTATGAATTAAAATGAGCGCTTATCATAACTTTGATTTTCCTTCAACTACAGTATGTAAAATGAGTTTAAAATAATTTTCCGGCAAAAAGTATGGAATACTTTAAGAAAAAACTTTCTTACTCAAAAAAAAACAAACAAAAAAAAAAAACAACCTAATCTATTTGAATAAGCTTCAAGAGGAAAACTTTAAACAGATGAAAACAAAGAGTAAAATTGTACAAAGCAGCTAAAGTACTGTTTTAACCAATTTTTCCCTTGTTTTCACTAGGCTTTTAGTTTTGCATGAAAAAAATTTGGAACTTACTTTGTAATTTTGAACAAAACCATGATGCATAAGTTATCTTGTATGTTTTTTGATTTTTTTTTTAGGGCATTGTTAAATTTTCATGTGCATATAATTAAAAATAAGTATCAAAATAGCATCTATCCTATTCCCACACTGTAACAGGTACTAAACAGTATTTCTTACATTCATTCACACTATCACTTATACTCTCAGGCAGCTACAAATAAGAGTGTTTTGTCAGAACTGGGTGATCAGGGACCAGCAGAACGATGCTCCGACTGATGAGACGGTGCTGTTTGAACTCCAGCAATCCACACAGGACAGCTCACTATCTGCCTGGGGGCACTACATCATGGGATTCTCAGCCCCAGCACTCAGCTGTTGCTGAAGTTCAGGGCCAAGGGCTGGCGGGTGCTCTCAGGAGACCAGAGGTGATCCTAGAAAATGCACCTGAGAAACGGCACAGGAGTGAGAGAGAGTTGCCTCTACGCTACTTGTAACAGGATGGCTTCAAGGCATGAATGAAACATGAACAAGCAAAAATGAAACCACCCTGAGCTCACCTGTCCATCTGCTATGACAAGCTGCAAAGTTGCCGGTAGCTGTGAACAACAAGGAACTTCAGATGTTAAAAATCTCACACGCACACATCAGCCTCAGATCTGGTTTTCACACATTGACTCAGCTCTGCCCTCTTGTTTATGGGCACAGGATGCAGTACTGACAGAGCACACGCAGCAGCTGGAGCATGGGAAGTTTGTGACCTGCAAGAGGCTATCAAGTCAACGTTGTTCTAGCAAAACAGGCACGAGTGTATCCATTTTTCCATCAGTAAATCCCCCTGCCCCAGTAAACAACTGTCAGTCCAAAGACCTCTCCTAGCTCATGCCTGTAAATCCCGCACACAACCAAAAGCCATTCCCAAACCTGACTCCAACACCTCCTACCCTGCAGATACCATGCAGCTGCCAGAGCAGAGAGGCTCCCTCAGCAGGGCTGGCTGCTAATTTCACATTTCCCTGCCCTTCCTGCACCTGACTTATTTATCCTGATGGATGTGGCACAGCAGGCACCAGGAGTTCGATGCACCCACAGTAAAGAGCCTGCTGTAAGTGAGAGGCTGCGGGTCCATTACCTTGTGTGCACCCCAAGGGGAGCAGTAAACCCACTGCTGGCTGGCGTTACGTGGAGTCGGTTTTCATTCAGCTGGTTAAGGTTTTGAGGCATGTGGGTGATGGACCAGTCTTTCAACTAGTTTATTGTTTGTCAAAATCCGAACCTGGAGGACTTTGCACTCCTGGGTATAATATAGACTTCCACTGCTCAAGGTGCAAGAAAAAGAAACTGAAATAAAAGTTGGTGTTGACTCGGAAGCTCACGAGGCATTCCAACAGATGCGCTGGCAGTAATAAGCAAATAAAAAATGTCTTCCTTCTGTTTAATAGCATTCTTTTTTCCTCTCAGGGGAAGAAGTAGATACAGGTGGCTATGGAAGCATTTTAATGAAAAGAAAATTGCAGCTGACAAGCTGCAAGGGAAGACTTGGTCCTTGAAGGATTATTTCAGGAAACAATTCTACATCACCTTTTTCTAAAGCAGCAATAAAATTCCACACTGTGATAGAAATAGATATTTCCAGTGTAAAAAGCTAAGTAGATGCATACTCCGCATAAACTTGAGAAAAACCACTGTATCCCACAGTAATAAGCAGCACCCAAAAGCATTGATGCCAGGCCCCAGAGCCCATGAAATACCTAACAAGAATGGTAATCATGAAAGAAGTTGCTTCAGTTTCTAAACCTGTTGTTGGAGGTCATAGAGTACCACATTCTGCATTTCACAGTCTACACTTTACCTCAAGAAATAATAATAGTACAAAACTTCAGAACAGAAAAAGGCCATTATAAAAGCAGTTCCCAGAAAATAGCTACCATAGTGCTAGAGTCACAAGTGGTAAATTGATCAACTGGTTTATTTAAAGCTTCTCAGACAATAGTTGCTCTTGTACATAGTCCAGAGTTGTTATTTTGCCATGCAACACAAGACTCGTAGGCAAGACAGCATGGCAAGCCATCAAATATTTCTATCAGTAAAGGGCCCTCCTGTACCTTTCCCTCCTACAAATACCCATCATATTTTCTGAGTGTATTTCAGCTTCTCAGGGTAGCTGAGTAAAGCCATCCACTCCAAGAGGAAAATAATACTATCACACATGTAAACATAACCATCACTACTCACAGAATACTTTCTTTCCAACGCAAAGGAACCTTCTGATCTAAAGGAGGAAAAAAAAAAAAAAAAAAAAAAAAATTTTTNCATCAGACAGAGAAAGCCAGTATCAACTCCTGAAAAAAGCAATACAGCACAGAGATACCTTTCAGCTTTAATGCTGAAAGCTGTGGCTCAGTGTTTTGTATCATGAGGAAGATGATCCCTCTGTGAAATGTACGCTTTCTTTAGAACCTGGTAGATCACTCTGCACTACAAACAGTACTAGCACATTTTAAAATGGTGACCTTCAAATTAATTTTAATCACACAACAATCACACAAGTTAATTAATGTAAACTGTACAAGCTTTGCTAACAAGTCATATCAAATTTTGATACTAAAGTTTGGTTTGTAAATTAAAAACAAAATCAAGGAACTCTCATGCATTTCCCTGGTGGCTACTGATATCTTTATTACCCTGTTTTTGAGACTGAGATGGCTTGGTGTTGCACATCACACAATTTCATTGCTTTGCGTTTCCTACCCTCTCTGACAATGCATCCCATAGCGTCTACAACTGCTAAAGGCTAAGGGAATAACTGATCTCTGGAGATCCTGTTACCATTTTATCACTGTGCCAAATTTGGGTTTGGCTCCCTAGCTGCTTTGGGGCCGACTCCTGAAAGGAGCATAAGCCCCAGACATCCATGGGTGCATGTGCACACACACAGAGCCATGGAAATAGGGTGCTCACCTAGCAGCACACATCCTCCCCATAAGGACTGCAATAGCAGGTTTGTTGTATCTAACATTGTTCACTTCCCAAAATCTGGGGTTGGAACTGTTGAAGTGTAATGAATCCCCTCACTCCAATTACCAGGATGCATTTAGAGAAAAATAATATGCCAGCAGATATGATCTGAGCCACCCTTTCCTAGTTTTCTGCAATATACATGGGTTTTTAACAAAATGCTTATGAAAATTATCAAAGGGAATTTTATTCTACAGGGGCCCACCACCCTACCACGTATTTCAAAAGCGGCTACACGCCCTACTAATGGGTTCACCTCTCCTGTCCATCCAAACATAGTGGGCAAATTGTGTTCTTGCTCCACGTGTAGAAAATAATAACCAAACAAGTTGGACAACGTTCTCTCCCCTCAGTCAAAATGAAATTTATTATACACTTTCCTGAAAGGTAAGTAAGAAGCTAAAGATTCAGAACTAGTAACTAGAAGCACTACAAACAGCAGAAAATGTAGAAGTCATGGTTAGTAAGTAATATCTCAAAAGGAGCACATGAATCCTGGGATAAGAAGATCTCTGGCAACTTAGCACATCTATTATCATGGGTATGTATCATATTCTGAAACTGTAAGATATCATAAAGTATCATTTAATTCACATAACTGGTAGGTGCTTGGGGCAAAAAAAAAAAGCAGGAGAAATGCTCAACCCTCAGTTTCAATGGTGGTACAGGTCAGACTGGGGACTCCAGTTCTATTACTCAGCTATTTTCAGCCATGCTTCACAAGAAATCTTATGAGGTAAAACCCAAGTAAGAAAACTAAGGGGGGAAAAAAAAAAAAAAAGGAAACAAAAACAACAACAACAACAAACCCTGAACAAGATCTGAGCTGACTTTCAGCCATATTCCACAAGCCAGTACTGCTCAACGGTACGGACAAGGGCATGAAATAATCTAGAAAGAAGTGAAATAAGATAGAGCCAGGCTCTTTTCAGTGGTGCCCAGTGCCAGGACAGGAGGCAGTGGGCACAAACTTGAACACAGGAGGCTCCCTCTGACCACCAGGCAGCACTTCTGTGTTGCGCAGGTGACAGAGCACTGCACAGGGTGCCCAGAGGCTGGGGGGTCTCCTCCTTGGGTATCTCCAGAAGCTGCCTGGACGTGGGCCTGGGCACCCTGCTCTGGGTGTCCCTGCTGAAGCAGGGGTTGAGCCAAATGGACCCAGAGGTCCCTGCCAGCCTCAGCCAGTCTGTGTTTCTATGAAAACAAACCCAGAAGCTAATTTCCATGTACAGGAAACAAAAATAGGAAAACTTTCCTATTTTTTCTCAAATACAGCCTTATTCATCACAAGCCAACAAATGACACAAGTAAATAGGACAAAACTGGATTAACCTTGTCAGACCTGCAGAACCATCGCTGTTGACATTGTACTGGGTCACACTGACACCATTAAAAAGTTATCTCTCCAGTAAAGGTCATATACATAAAATTCAAACGCATGCAACACACCGACTAAGGAAGCGTCGATCTCCCAAACAGGAGCAGCGACAGCCTTCTCAGAAAACCCTGCCGGGCCTTAATATGAAAAACAGATTTTGCAGGGCTAACCACCCCCTGCTCGCAGACACTTTGCAGCTGTGTGCCCTGCTCACCTCTGCACTCTCTCACTTCCCTGCAGCACAGCGAGGGGCAGCGAAGGTTAATCACATTTGCACGGGCAAGCGGCAGCGCCGCATCCAGAGACACAGGGGTACATGCAGGCGGGTAAATGAGACTGTTTGACCTGCTCAATCTGACTGCTGATGAGGCATGGAGAAGGGAAAACGCACCTGTGTTTAGGGGAGCTCCATGGCACTGTAGCAAGGAATGGGTACATTTTGGCAAAGCATTAGTGCATAGCATTGCTGTAGCATAGCCAGAGAACGCTGCAGTTTTACCTTAACTGATGCTGAACACCAACCAAATCAAAATAAAACTGGTTTTACCTGTGATGCAGTGTGTAAGAGGGAACTCCTCTAAGAGGCTAACCACCCAGCGGAGCTCTTCACACTTGGCTAACTCCAGCAGGGGAGGTTACTCAAGTGTGAACCAAAGTACACTTAATGGCAGCGTTCAGCTGTACTTACACTGGCAGAATTTAAGTGCAAGTGTCAAGAAATAAATGAGGATTCAACCTCTCCCTAGGCTGAGGCTTCTCTTCCACACAGTTTATATGCACCACTGCCCCAGAAAAGGCAGTTGGTTTTTTTTTCTTTTAAAACAATATAACATGTTCTTTCTCAAGGACTACAAACATCTTCAATCAGGAATGCTTCTAACACCCTCTAAAAGTGAAAATGTGAAACATTACTATATCTTCATTTTGCTGCCAAGACGGACATTTTTAGTTCTCTTTATTGTGCAGACTATAACTCTACTGTCCAGAAGAAAATATGTTATTGCTTCTCTTGCATTACTTTAAATGCTAAGGCAGGTCATCAACTGTTGCAAGATTCTTTTTCCATGGGTTTTGAAGGTAAAATTCCTTCACTTTTCTTTTTTTTTCTGTCCATTTAAAATGTACACAAAAACACTATTCTATGGCTAAAATTTCATTCCTGAGTATACACCCACACTATTTCCAAAACAGCTAGAAAAATTGTTACTTCCAATGCTATGTGACCAGATTCTATTACCATTATTTGATCTAAATTGAATTCTGTGCTACAGGCTGACTTAAATGAGGTCATAAAATTGCCTGTGGGGTAGGATCCTGCTTCATATGAGTAAAAGACTTTGCTACTTGCTTTCAGAACAGTCAAAAGAACTTAAAAATGGAAGAAAAAGGGGAACAGAAAAGCCTGAGAAACTCCTTTCTGAGGAAATCTCCTATCGTGAGATTTCTCTCTGCCCAGAGAGCACAAGCCTCATAGATTAATTATGCCTAACCCTTACATACACTGAATAATAGAGGGGGGAAGACAGAAGTTTCTAACTATCTCCACAGTCTATACAGAAATCACAAACAATCTGTTTCAGCTCCTTTCTGGTGCAGAAATAAACTTGCCAGCAGCCTTGGAAGCCCTCTGAAGGATGCACTGTATAAACATAAATCATTAATGAACTGAGTGACCTCACCCTTAGGTAACTGGAGAAGCACAAAAACACCACTCTCCAGAAGTAGAAAGTCTCCCAGTCAGCAATGCCACGCACCAGCAGGCAGCAAACACAGCAGCATCCATCCAGATGCTGTAGCAGATTCCTTTTGACAGGTTTTGTGTTTTTATCTCAACAACCACAGGTCATCAGTGGCAAAATGCAGGACAAACCAGCAAACAGTTCAATAATTAAGAGGGAGATCCCTGCTTCATCTCTTCATTTCATCAAAGGCTTGCCTGAAGTGAAGCATTTGACAGGAGTGAAAACACATCTTGCTACCTTCAGCAACACAGAATGATGTCATTCTGTGATCATGATGTCTAAGCTGCTAAATGATGCAAAGCTGTTAACGCGGACTGCCACAGTCCAACCTGCGGCTTGCAGCAACATCCTGGGGAAGAAGGGGACCAAATGTTCCACCAAATAAGTGCTCTGCCCAAGCAACCACCCAGTCCCTTCAGCCCTGCAGAGCCGTGGGAACCACCTCCCCATGTGCTGCTGCAGGAGCAGTCCAGCTCTTCGGGGCTCCATCTTTTATTTTCAGAACCTGCTCCCTCATCTTTCAATGCCTACAGACTTGCTTCCTGATCCATTCACACGGTGCTAGCAAGGAAGACAGAGGAGGCAAAGGCTGCCAGGGGTAAAGCTGCTGCTACACAAAATCAGCCATGAACATAGGTGCAACGTAACCAGATGCAGGCACTGTGAGTTCAATGTCGTAGCACTTGAGAGAGACGTTGCTGTCACTGACAAAGGCAAGGATTTCTGTTTAACAAATAAAAATAAATAAATAAATAAATAAAGAGATGCTTGTAAATCGGACAGAGCAGGAGAGATGTCTCTGGTAAAGTGAATGGAATGAGCCGATGCTTTGCTGGACCATTCTTTGGGGCCAGCAGCAATGTGAACGGCATGCTGGGCTGGGCTTTCTCTTCTCTGTAGAGAAATGTGACGCAGAGCACTATGCTGGCGGTCTCCTCCTGCTAACAGCAGAATGTGGGGAGGGAACTTGGGGCCGAGTGTCATGCCAGTTCTGTGCAATCATTTTAGCTGACAACTGGTCTAAGCTGCCTCCTTTGCTGTACATTCAAGAATTCGTTTTCTAACTAGCTATACAAGCAAATTAAACATGGTATTTTTTCAGCTGCTCCCAGATAGTTCTTCAACCTGTTCTAATGACATAATCTGACTCTGATTACATGCAGCCTACTACCTTCATCCTCATGGATGTCTTTGTTTGCTCTCACCTTGTGATTCACATCTATTTCAGTCATATTGAAGCATCATTGCTCAGATGGTAGTAAATGGTGCAGAAGGGTTTGTACTTTTCCCCTCTTGTACATCTGTTACCTGAAACTTACGAAGTAGGATTGCAGACACTAAGCACTGTCTCCCTGCAATAAATCTGTAGGCAAAAAACTGTTATCCAGACAAGATTAATACTACTCAGAAATAATCAATAGTTCCATCCCTGAAGAGTTTTTAACCTTCCAAATTTTCCCCCTGATATAAACAGAGAGAAAACAGAAAACTGAATGGTGAAGGACAATGGTTTCCCTAATTCCTTCTAGTTAACCTATGGATATAAAATATGAGGTGCACACACCTCAAGAGATGAGAAGCCTGCAGGGTGGGGAAAGGAAACTTTGCTGTATAAGATTTGGCAGTCTTCTATCAAAACAAAGATATATTGTTCCTTGCTCAGGACTCTCAATTTTTTTTGTGTTTATTTAATAAAGCACTATGTTTATACAAAGACAACTCCAACCAGTGATTATGAATCTAGCTCTGTAAAACTATGATAAAAGCAAAAGCCTCAAAGGAAGTAGGAAAAGTCACTGACAAGGACTCGAGAGCACTAATTGTATTCAGGTTCTTATTTGTGCATATCACGACTCTAGTTTACCCTCCTCTTGAAACAACCCACACACAGTACCTCAGAACAATTTTCCTTTCAGTTCCATGACATTTCCAGGAACAAAGTATATAACTTTTCCAACAAGCACATTAATATCTACCCTTTTGACAGTGGCACTGCCTCTTATCAGCAGCCAAGCTCCCAAGCGCTCTTCCAGCACTGTTAAGTAACAGCCAAGGTGAAACAGATACATGCATATAGACATATATATACACCACTCAGGCACACACACACACACACACAGTCAGTCTTCAGGTTTTTCTAATACATTAAAGAAAGCTTCAAAATTCCAATAATTTTATTAATTATTATTTATTTTATCCCAAACTGATCTAAGCTGAAAATAAATACAAAATCCTCAGCATTAGCCAGCAGAATTAAATGAAACAGTAATAGGACAAGAGACCCTTTACTTAGGTTAAAGCTAATTAATACCTATTTAAATACCAGGTGAGGAGTTAAAAGAAACAGCTCTGTCAGAAATTCTTTCTTTACCCTCTTCATCTAAATAGGGGAGACATCTCAGAACACATTTGAAAAATGCCCATTTAGAATTTGTAGTTTTGCTGAATAAACAAAATCATTTTAAAACCTTTTTTTTTGTTTGTTTTTCAAACTGTAAGGCTTTCTTGCTCGATTGTTTTTCACCTCAAGGAAACAAGCTGAATTTTATATAGTTATTCGAAAAGTCATCCTGTGATGAGTTTGTGTGTAATGGGCTGCAATTCCAGTTCCTAGAAAAGATTAATGTGTGCCTCTTACTATTCAGTGTCATACTTTCTCTTCACTTACATAGCTCTATCTCCCAATGACACGAAGCAATAGATGAATATCTTCATTGTGCTATATTTTCAAATCAGAAAATGCATCTTTTGCAGATGCTATTCCTTGCAAAAAGAAATACAGATTAGATGTAGAAGCTCTTTTAAAAACTTATTGTAAAAATGAACTATTGTTTCTTCTAATACAAATTTATTAATAGATTCTATTTAACACAATGAATTCTTATTGGATGGGTTTTGTAATGACAAATTTTCAGAAACATTTTTCTGTATGAAAGTTGTTGCACACACTGCGCATTTTATAAAGTCTGTGACATCTTAAAGCAGTTCAGCTGCCCCTTTTCAGGTATGCCTGGCTGTGCAACCCATCACCGCTGCCAATGTGACAGACGAAACATACATGGAGCGGAAGAATGACATATACGCAGCTGTGAAAGTATGGCACAGCAACCACAGTACATGTCTGGCTTTGCTTTAGTATTTTGGAACACTGAGCAAGTTTTCACTTCAGATATTTTCACTCACCTGGAAACCTCCATGTTTTCTATCTCCACATCAAAAGAAGTATGGATGAGGAAGTCTTCCGGTGCTATTTTTTAATTCCCAGCATATAATTGCACTAGCTATATGGTTTCCATGTTCTTCTGGACAAGCATTAAGCCCTTCTGTAAGTTGGCGATGCATCCAACACATTTTTGGAATTGCTGCTATCCCAGCAATAAATAACTGACAATCCTATAGATCAGTGCTATTTTTCTCATTCTTTTCTGCAACAACCTTAAAAGGGCATCTTCGCCAACAAGGCAGCAGAAGATAAATATGTCAACTGTCAGTTGCAGAGACACTTAAATGCACCTACTTTCTCTCAGTGAGAAAATGCCTAGAGCAGAAGAACAGCCCAAAATCTGAAAGAAAGCCATTCTGAGCAGCATGCCCAAAGGGAGATTAAAGAAATACACAATGGGAAGATGGGAACTAAGGCTGCAGTGGTATTTCTGTGGACATTTGTGCCCTACCTGTCATTTCCAGCAACACCAAAAAGAAATGCAAACGAGGCTTCTCTGTTGGAGCAGGATCTCCCACTGGAGTTCCTGAACTGCAGCCTGTGGAGAGGACCATGGCCGAGCTCACGGAGAGCACCAGGTCAGAGCAAGTGGATGTGCCCTGAAGGAACTGCAGCCCAAGAAGAGCCCAGGTGGGAGCAGTTTTATCCTGTGAGACTGCGACCAGTGGGAGGGACTCCACAATGGACACAGGAGAAAGTGTGAGGAGGAAGAAAAGGCAGAGAGAAACCATTATGGGCTGGCATCATGCCCCATTCTCCATCCCCCTGTGCCTCTCACGGACTGGAACACATAGAGGAGTCAGGAACGAAGAAGAAAAGCTGATCCTGGGAAAAAGGGGGAGTGGCAGGCAGGTGTTCTAGCTTTTGTTTCTCACCATCCAACTCCATTTTTAATTTGCAATAAAATTAATTCTCCCCAGGCCAAGTCTGTTTTGCCCATGTTGGTAAATAGTAAGTGAGATCCCTGTCTTTTATCTAGACCCGTCACCTTCATTTCTTCATCTTATCTTCTTTCTCTGTCCTGCCCAGGAGTGAGAGAGCAGCTGGGTGGGTGCCTGGCAGCCAACCAAGGTCACCCCACCACAGCCTCTTATTGACGGACAACGGGTTCTTCACTGCCAAGGAAGTATTCCAAGTGCAGGTTCATTTTCAGTTGTGTTCTTTTAAGCTCAGAGGCCCAAACCCTTTCTCATAAAATTTTCAGCACACTGATCTAGTATTTGCTTGTATCTTTCTTTTCTCCCTTTTCTCAGAGCAATGCAGAGATTATTCACCGCTATCTTTAAGTACACCTAAGTAAAAGTGATACTGGGACACCAAAAAAGACCAAGTTACTAAGCATTTTTCCATGTTTAGAAATAGTTCATCAGCTTGGTATCTGTGATATTAGTACCACCTCAGATCAAAAAATAAACATTGTTTCAATAACTTCCTGCGTTATTTCACTCCAGTATTTCAGTATATTACCTGCGAAGCTGTATGTGTATGCCAATAATGGGGAACATGTGGTTCAGCAATGAAAACAAAAGCAGGTGGGCAAATGGAGTACCAGTGCTGGTACCCCACTGCAAACTGATGAATCATTCTGCTAAAATTGGGAATGTTCTTTTCAACATCTATTTTTAAATAAAATATCTAAGGAGCTTTCACAAGATTTCTGTAATCCTTATTACAGTTTCCAAGAAGCAGCAAAATACTACCAGAAATGTTTCTCCAGAGTATTGCTGCCAGGATCGCAGAATAAAATTCCACCGAATTTTACATGAAAGCACACTGCGAATGTTTCCAGCTTGTTCTGTCTATGTTTTAGGTTCAATGAGTCTAAATAACCAGTCTAGCATGTCTGTGACAAATGCAACCTCGAATGTCTAGTAAGTTCATCTTCTCCATCTTCCCTTGATACCAAAAACAAACAAACAAACAAAAAAATACTTCCTATGCTGAAAAGAACAACTGTTGGAAAATATTTAAAACATTATCAAAAGACAGTTTGAGAGGGAGAAAGGTTTGTTTCTTTTAAACAACAAACATCTGAAAACTGCTAAGTTTCCCTGGGTCTCTTTAGCTGATTATTTTCAACAGGAACATAGATTAAAGAAGAGATATGCTGCTAAATGAAAAAACATTACTTTCTCCAACTGTCAACTTGGCTGTTTTTGACTTAAAATGTGAAAAGCCTCAGAATTTGTCCACACCTTACTGTACCTTAAAATAGATAGTATTGTTTTACATAGCAAGAAAAAAAAAATAGTTTATATAAGAAACCCTACATATTTTATTACTATTGACATATGCTACAACTTGTGTCATACTAA
This sequence comes from Alectura lathami, assembly GCA_013399715.1. NCBI lineage: Eukaryota > Metazoa > Chordata > Aves > Galliformes > Megapodiidae > Alectura > Alectura lathami. Next base: position 130,671 of record VXAV01011496.1, read on the forward strand.
AACTAAAAGATGATAAAATTGTATCCCTCTGGCCAAAAGTACTGCATAATTTTCTTTGGAGTCAAATTACATTGCATGAAATTGTGTTACACTGTGTAAAATTGCAATTACACTTCAGTAGTTTGGTTTAAATGGAACCATTGGATTTCCTACGCACTAGTCACAGGCAGGACTGGCACATTTTGCTTGCATGGAGATAACCAAAATCATCACGCTTCCTTCTACACGAGGTAACAGTATTAATCTTCACTTTTCACCCTTCCTGCTCAGCATAATTGTCTCCCATATTATTAGAGACTTCCCATTCAGTCAATTATGTCAATATTGTGATTAATGGACATAAAAATTTAAAAAAAAAATCTTCGTAGCTGAAAGTCCTTTCACAAAATCAACATGACACAGGAAGTGGCAGCAGGATCCTCCCTGCACACAGGATACCTGGGACTTCTCAGCTTATACAGCAGTTCATTTCACAGGTCTTCTGTACCCTTCCTTCTTACCAGACAATCTGGCAAGGAGTGCTGACCCCAAACATTAAAATAATGATATGCCAACACTTTATATCTAGCTAGGTGTGTATTATAGGTATAAACCTAACTAGTTTAATGTATGAGTGCTCAGTTTTAGTCTTACGTTAGTTAAAAAAAAAAAAAAAAAAACNCAAAAAAGAGAAAGCTTTCAAAATGTTCACAAACAGCTATACCTTCTAATGGAGTAATAAGTTATTCCCTTAGGTGTCTTTAACTTATAAATTGCGGCCTCCTGGTTGTGTACAACATCTTCTCTTGGCATAGGGATATTAATGGAGACAGGACTTTGAAGAAAGGCATTAGAAAGCTTCCTTGCCCCTGGAGTCATCTCCTAGGGGTTTACACCAATCACAGCCATTAAGGAGTCAAGTATTTCTCCAAATATAACCCGCTTCTTTCCAAGGAATTTGGCTGCAGCCAGAGTATTTCAGCTTGATTTCCCTGTGCCAGAAAAGCTTCATCCCCTTGTCAGAATTAGCCACCTAATTTTGGAAAGTTCACCACTAAAACAAAGGGAATGTGTGAAACTGCAAAGGAGGTGTTATCACCTCTATTCAGCACTAACAGGCTGTGATAGATCCCTTCTTGCCAAATTACTGTAGGTTTAGCAATTTGGATCCTACAGGCAAGCAGGATTTAGAATTGCAAATCTATGAGACCTGAACAAGTCTCAAATGTTTGTAAGCTACAAGGAGAAGACTTCTCTGCCAAGGCTAGTCATGGTAGACTCACAAAATCAATCGATCAATCAGTAAATTCTTGAACAGTTAAAATCAGAATAAAACCTTAAAACTTAGTAATAAAAAGCTCTTAAAAATACTTTGTGTATTGACTACAGTCTGAAAAGGGGTAGGGAAAAAAGGTCTGAAAAGTGTCAGAAGCACATTCGAAGGCCACAGAATCGAGCAATTTGGGGAGAAATCTCTGCTGACACCTCTCAGCTCCAGTGGCATGCACAGCTTAAATAAAAGAATTCTAAAATGGATAAACGTCTTCCTCCCCCCTCCCCCACTTAATTCTCCAAAATTCAAAACCCATTTGCTTCTGAAACGTTTCAAAATAATGCTCAGTTGGGTGGAAAATGTCAACCAGGGCAAGCAAAGTTGTGTGAAACTTTATGCTGTGACAGTTTCTGCAAAATTAACAGCATACCCATCAGGGCAGAAACAAACAGAATATTCCAGACCTCAAGGAGGACAAGAAATGTATCTGAGACTTACAGCTGATCCTTAGAAATAGTTTGGTTATATTAACCAAGTTCTGCTGTGACTCGTCTGAATTCTAAAATGAGGAAGAGCCAAAGTTAGGATAGCATTGGATTTTGTACACTTTTTTTTTTTTTTTAATAAAAACTCAAACCTAGATCTATATTTTATTTTACCTAGTGCCTGGAGATTAGTGGGGAGGGAAGGTCAAGGGAAAGGGAGGGACACTAGCGGTGAACATGCCTCTGTCTACCCAGATGAACCTTTCTCTGCTTTCTGAACTAAATCCTTTCTGTAACATTCACCATGGAATGGTAAGTATTTTAGCAATTAGTTTCCTAAGTGCTTTAAGTTTCACTTATTTCCAGTTCTGAGAGTAATTAAATTTTTCATACCAAGTATTTCCCTAGAGTTTCCATTGCCTTCAGCTCTAGAGGTTACAAGCTCACCTTGGCAGGCAGGAGATATCCATGTTCCTAATTTAGGCCAGCAGCAAGGCGCTCCTGTCACCTCATCTTAAATTAATTTTAGCTATCATGATAGCTGTGCCTGAAAGCAGCTCTCTGGGCAGAAATCTGCCGCTGTACTAATGAGTTTAAGGGTTTTGCACCTGCACATTCATCATTACTACTGGAAACACGCTAGGAATTGCAGCACTTAAAGACGATACCTATGCAAGAGTATTTAAACGAGAATAGCTCCTGAGTGAAATAAATACTTCATGCTCACACGAGCCGGGCGCCTACAAATCCAGCGCGGCCCACTGAGCCATCTGCTCTCCCAAGCGTTTCCAGGCTGTCCTTGTCACCGTGCTGCAATGTGGGCTGTGCTGCTCCCAGAAGGGTTTGAACCGAGCTAGGGCCTTCAGCCTCTGAGAAATGTGAAAGTGTCCCTAAAGGGTGTGTCAAGAGCCTGTCAAATGACTGTGTGCTGTAAGTGAAATTACCCACATGAAAAAGATACCAGGTCAGTGGCTGGGATATGATTTCTAGGTTACTGTAAAGCTTACTTCTGATGAGAAAGTTAGTTCTCTCTGCAACTGAAATAAACCACCCTCCTATCTTCATTGCTGACATGATTTTGCACAGCCTGGACAAGAACAGGGCATTTACCTCACCACCTCCAAGGTATCACTGTGGGAAATGTAACACAGAAGCATCTTTGTGCTGAGGTGAATCTTGCACTGTGTCAGCCGAATGCAGGAAGCACCAAGATGGCCTTCAGCTTCGGCGGAGCCTAGCTGAGGACTAATGGCACTTAGTGACTTCGCAAGGCATTTGCACACTCTTCATCTGAAGGCCACAGCCAGAATTGTCCCCAAATTCCAAGGTGTGACAATGGCAACTGCTGCATGAGGCTGTTTCAAAGGGGATAAGATCACCTGGAAGGTTGTCTGAGCACACAGACTAATCTTATGCACCCTCTGAGCTGCTCTGAGGGATGACAGGTTCATTACTCTGGAGTAACACAGCTCGTGTGAGATGCTGAAAGACAATGGCAGGATGGCAAGGACCAGAGAGGACCAGCATGCATATCATAGCAGAGGTGGGAAGCAGTCACGGCAGTGCAAAAAGCGAAGCATGGGAATAAAAGCATTATGAGAACTTAGGTACTTTTCAAAAGCTTCTGTGAGGTCAGGAAACATGGCAAGATTTATCTGGGATGTGATTACCTAAATCACAAATTCCCATTCACGCCCAATTACAAGCTAGATACTGTCCTCTGCTAGGTGCTGAGCTACAAAGTTGCTGAATACCTGATGGGTACAGACTTCAGCCTGCTATTTCACCTCTCTTCATACTCCAGACACCCTCTGGTGTCTGAAGGGTCTGTTATCAAGAGAGAAGTAGAATGACAAACCTTTGACCCTTTAGCATTAAATATTAAAAGAGTGCTAGATTGTAGTGAGTCACCTCAGATGCCTTCAGTGCTATATATAGGTTAATAACTATCTTGAGCAAGAACACTTAGGCACTTCAGCAGTAAACCATCTTCTTCCGGTACATTAATTACCACTAAAGATTCAGGACCTCCTCCTATGGGAAAGCAAATTTTTCATATGAGTCTGCAATTCTGCCAGAGCATCCTATAAATAAAAGCAAAACAGCTATCACTAATGGCTCTATCACAGTGCCTAAAAGAGGAAATAATATTTCTTACCTAGATGCTGCATTTTAGGTCTTATTTGTGCTATGAAATTTGACAGATCTAAGAAAAAAGAACAACATCTACTTGTCTAGGTAGTAATACCATACAACTAAAGCCTTGTCTTGTAGAATTGTCATCAAACTGAGGGAAAGGGGAGGCAAGGCAAAAATGTATTTCCCAATAGTTTCGCTCAGTAGTTTCCAACCACCTACATGTAGTTTGATAATAGCAAAATCAGGTCTGCTACTCTCAAAGAGGATTCTTAACTGTCTTGGTGGTCAGTGGCCAGAAAACAGGCAATTTGAAGACCAAGAAAATAATATTTCAAAATGGCCAGGCCTTCTCAGAACACTGAACATATTTTTAATCACTTGCCCAAAAGAAATCAAATGAAGAATTACACCGAGACCTCCTCTCAGGGCGGTGCTCAGGATTTCTACTATTTGGCAAACCACTAATTTGGCTGACTCATCAGATTTTTAAACTAGCAGACCACATTCTGCCAACAGTAAGAATAACAACAGATTTCAGGAGTCATTAAAAATTTAATACATTATATTTAGGAGTCATTAAAAATTTAGCATGTCGTAGTGCTTCTGTACTACCACCTAGCAAATGTCTGCACTCCCATACATATTTTCAGCTACAGCCACACGTTAACACTGGCTTTTTTAAGATAGAACAGTGATCCCAAACAGTGGTCCCTGAGCAACAGCCTTCTGATGACACCTGTGGCCAAAGAAAGTTGTCAACAGTAAGTAAGGGGTGACAAGGAATATAAAGTATGTTTAGCAATACAAGCCAGTGAACCACAGACCTTTTTTAAGCCTATGTCAGCACCTCTGACTTTCTTACAAAACACTTCTTGTTTGGTAACATTACCTATTTTTCCCTTCACAAACAACGTGAAAACAAAATGCCCTGAGCTGTGTTGATTACACACCTGCCCACAGCCTACTGGACCCAGGGACACATTATTTAGCACTCAATAACAATAGCTTAAAATAGCCAGTAGCAACTGCATGATTTTCTAAAATCCTCCAAAATATTATTTAAATAGCGTTTCTTACACCATACAAATCTGACATGGCAGATCTATGTTTTTCTACAAGAAATAATCTAGCATGTTGTTGGGAAAAGGTAGTCAGCCTTTAGTTGCCTTCTCAAGGCCGGAGCCTGAGGGCTCGCAATACCACAGTTGGGCAAATAGCAGTAGGAGAACCCTACATTAAAATCCAGTAAAGAATCTAAGTAACCTCTCAGGCAGAAATCTGGTTATGCATCTGTATTTGTTTTTCATGCATCTGATTTTGTTCTCTCTTTTATTTTCTCTCTTGTGCACATTTTAAATAGATTCTGCACATTCCCCGTCATCTGCATAAAGTCTGTGAGCAAACGAAGCTGAACCCACGTCTCATACAATGAACGACCCTTTAGAAGAATAATGCATTTTCCTTGATTCTTGGGATTCTGAACAGTGTGAAGTAAGACTATCTTAAGCATTCTTACTGCCCAAATGAATGAACTCCAGGAATTTCTCAGCTGTTGAGCTGCATCTATTACAGGCAGAGGCTGAACGCCCCAAGCTGTGGGAGGCTCAAGGGTCTGGGATTTGCTCATAAGAGGAATCAAAGACTATGATCCAAAAAATTGGGAATGAACCCAAACCTTGGATAAAACTTCACCTCTCCCTTAAGCAGGCCCTCCTAGTTGAGAGAGTTTCATCTGCCAATCTGTGTTGAAACAGCCACTGACTGGGCGTTTTCACAAGTGGCAGACGTTATATTTTAAAAGAGAAGGAAGGAAAAAACAACAGAGGAACAGATTCCTCGCTGAGTGGGTGGCAGCACACAAGCAACACAAGCCTCTGCTTTGGGAGAGAACAGAGCGATCTTGTGGCAGTTAAAGATGTTCTGCTTATGTATGTTGTCATCAGTAGCAAGAGCGCATTGGATGTGATCTGTGGATCTGGGGGCAGCTTCAGCTGCCGTGTGCTCACAGCTCCAAGCACGGCTCAGTGAATCATTCACTTAGCGGCAGCGCGGCTTCAGCTATGAAACTCCCGTGTGGCCGCACCACTGATCCTTAAATTGCAGGGAAGGATTAATACCCATCATGTACCTAGGCAATTAAAAGGTGATATAGCAAGACAGGAAGCAAACCTCTTCCTTGTATTAGCGGCCTAATTATTTTCAAGAGAACACATCCTCATGCTGCTGCTGTGCCTTCTGCACGGAGACACCATCTCACATCCTAAAAGTAGTGGAGTTGCATTAGCACAACCATATGCTTTCAGCAAGGCCTGTCAGCTGAGGCACAGAGCTGCTGCTTTGGGTTCTGGAGCAGGCTAACTTGGTGCCAGCCAAAATCTTTACGTGTGTGTCTGTCCTGCACCACACAGTGGGACAACAGCACAGAACTCCCAGATTCTGTAGTATGGTAAAACCAAAGCGAAAAGGGGGGAGTTTTCTCTGGAAATACATCAGAGAGGTAAGTGCCATAAGAAAAAGTTAATTTAAGATAATAAGTTTGAATAAGAACCAATAGGTATCCAGTGGTTGGTAGGACCCAATCGTTGTGGAGAAAATAGAAACAATAACCTACAAAAGAGTAAGAATTTGGGGCAGGAACAAAAACAAACAAGCAAACAAAAGGACAACAACAAAAAAAAAAAAACAGAAACCCAGTAGCTGGAAGCAAAGCTCCTGTGTCCATTTTTAAGGATGCAATATGGTAAGTTTATGAAAGCAGCTCATGGTGCAATTGCTCATCACAGATGAGGACAAAAAACTCAAAAGCTAAGGAAGGCAAAATGCCACCTATATTGAAATGCATGTCTATTGAAAACATGAAAACTGAAAGAAAAAAAAAAAAACACAGAAAATACAAGTATAGATATCTTCTAGCAAAGGCTGGAATTTGAACAGCCTTCTGAAAGAATCACCAGCAACCCCAACTACGTATGATAAACATATACCATTTACCTGACAACCACTGCAAGCCTGACAAAAGCGTGGGTCGTGATGCCAGTCCTATAGCAGGGCACAAGGCCAAAGCTCCTCAGTGTGTGGCAGACAAATGCCTCCCTTCTACAGAAGATCACTCTGCCTGCAGACTTCCACCATTCCCTGCACAGCACTAAAACCACTCATATTCTGCATACATGCACTCACTGCAATGTAGAATGTTTAGCGTTTAATCTTGCTCCGGCAAACACTTTGAACCTCAGACGTAACTTATTCAGACAGTTTTTCTGTTCTTCTGTTACCAAATAAGCTAAGCACCATGTTTCTTAGCTCCTCCAGAACCTGTTCAGGGAGACTATTCCCATCTCGTGGGACCCTGCATCAAGCCGATGTATCATTCCCCATAATATTCTGTTATTTGCCATAATAACATGAAAGTGAGGAAACGCAGGTGAAAGAATTTCACAGAGTACAGTCATCATGTGCAAAATCTATATTCTTCTCCATTTGTTTGAAGGCTAGAAAGTCAAGCTATTTTAGAGTGATAATTGACTTCTATTTCAGCACCATAAAGAAAAGAAATGTCATCCACTGTGGGTAATTAATTGCATTATATATTCACATACTCCCACATTCACTTCGAGAAGGAAAATACAACTCTCTGACAGTGATGCTTTTCTAAAAAATAAAAATCCAACAGCTATTTTTAGAGATTCCGGATCATGCAAAAGAAACCAAATTTTAATGTTATGTTCTTGACTTCAATACTGGAGACAAAAACGTTTACCTAGAAGCTTTCTTTATAAAAGCAATCTATTGATAAGCACAAGCTAGTATTTGTTTCCTCATTTCATACAGCACAGCCTTTATTTATCTTCCGCTTCTTGCGTCATTAAGGCCCCTGCACTTCAGTCAAGTAGAATACATCCTCTATTTCTGGAACTTTGTTTGCAGGTAATTTGAACCAGCTGCTCAGGAGCAGAATAAAACAGAGGCTTTCACCATCACAGTGATGTGGGTCTCCCTCCAGCACTGTCAGTGGAGAATCCAAGCATGGGGCAGGACAATCTTTTCAAGAATTCGATGTGCTTCTTAAAACCCAGCCTCTTGGAATGGTGCCTCAAGATCAGACCTGATGGACCTCACCCTTCCTAACAGTTTCTTTGGGTTAGAAAAGGCTTGGAAATGGAAATATCAGCTAAGACATGAGCAAATAAACAACATCAGTTGCTATCACAAAGTTAAGCCACTATGCCATATCGTTATAATCTTTTTTTTTTTTTTTTTTTTTTTTTGGAAGGGTGGTAAAATTGGTTCAGTATGAAAATTTTAAGAGAGTCCACTTGTGCACAGACCTAGTCCACATGCTCCTTCTTTTCTGTGGGGTCAGCAGCAAACAACTACAGACTGTCGCTGGCCACCACTGCAGGCATCTAAAACACGCTGACAGATTTCTGTGCAGAAGCAGGAGCACTCATATTTGTAACACTGCTTCCTCAGAATTTTTTCTATGAATCAAGAAATTCTTCCCTTCTCGGAAAGGGAGAGCAGCCATTTAGTCTTTGATCTCATCTCAGAGAACATGGTAAGTCCAGACAGCATCCTGCAGTGTGGCAGAGCTGGACAACGCCCTGGGCAATGCCCACCCACCCACCGCTGTTTGCTGCCCAGCTTCCCTGCCACTGAACCTCTGTGCTGCGTTTCCCATCTGCTCCGGCACAGATCTCCCTTTGTTTGCTTGCCTGAAGAAATCTCGCCTGCCAGCTTACATATAGAGATCCCCTTCTCTGATTCCTGGAAGTCCACAGCACTCTGAATCAAAACGAAGAAAGGCAGCATCTCAAGGAAGGCAAAATCCTGTGTCTTAATATGAGGTTGAGGGCAACAGAATTACATTCCCAATTAAGCTATGCAGATCCATTTTACAGTTCAGAGAGATTAGTGTTTTGGGGACAATTCTCCACACTAAAGAGACCCATTGTTCAACACAAGAAAAGCAGCATAGTCTGGAGCAACTCTTTGAGAAGCAGGAAAGGAACCTGTCACTGAGATAAACGCATTTATAAAGCGCATCTTGGGAGTCAGATCTATGTAGGTTGGAAGTGCCAGATTTGAACAGAAGCCCAACGCGAGTTAAAAGGACACTTGTTCCTTCATCTGCTCACTTCTGTTGCCACTGAAATGACTCGCAGCGCTTCCGCCAGAACAGAGCTGGGTGAAAGCTCCAAGGCAGCCCCAGATGTAACGACCAGGATCAAAGCGCCGCATTCAGGGGGACGCAGTGACCTGCAACCACTGAGGGTACGGGCTTGTGAGCAGAAGAGCGCTGGCCAGGAAGGCAGCAGGGAAACAAGACTTTAGGATTTGGTTAATTGCTGGCTGCTGCTGGTTTACGGTGCCATTTATACAAGCCCAGCAGTTTTTGGGGCAGAGCCTCAGGGGGGCGGAACCTGTATTTCTTAGTTTCTTTATTTAAGAACGAGAGTCCTAAGTTTCATATCTATTTAAACACCCAGTTAATTATTGCTATGCAGTTCCTAGCCAAATACACCCCGTTTAGATTATTTTTTTTTGTTGTTGTTCATAATGTTCCACTTAAGCAGCAGTCGTTTCTGTTCAGGCTCAGCCTAAACAATTTCTGTGGAAGACAGCCCTATTAAACAGATTTTCTTATTAAGCATGCTCTAATTAAGTGAGATACCTCACTATTGGCTTGGCTTCCATGTGGTTTTTGTATACTGAGCAGAGAACCGCAAGCATTTTACATTGTTTTTAAGCTGGTTGGTCCTTGCACAAAAATACACTTTTAAGTTAATTTTAACAGAACAACATCAATAGCAGTTAATCTAAGACAGGACGACTTCTGCTATACTCCTTTGTGGAGTTTCGGAAAGAAGCATTTTATTGAAGTTTCTCTAGAGAAACTGTGGTGTCTCACATCCCAGTGTGTCCGCAGCATATCCCTGTCCCGGTGGGAATGGGCTCTGCTCTCCTGGGCTTCTGCGGACCAACTCTGTAAGTCACTCTGTGCTCTACTACTGCATGTATATACACATATATATTTAAATTAACGGTGGAGCCTGTGGGAGATTCAATGACAGCCCCCACAGCCATTGCTTAAGGTTCAACTTCTGCCACCTGGCTGGGAATCTGAAACAAATCCTTTTTACAGGGAGATTAGATTTAAAACAAGCAACTCTTGTGCATTTTATTGCATTAGATACTAGTTTATCTGGGGTAGTAAAATTAAAATAAATGTGGAAAGTAGATATTAACTAAAAGCTGTTGTATGTCTTAAAGAATGTTTACGTTTGTCCTGAGCAGTACTCAGTACCGATCTCCCATTCTTATGTATTGTTTCAGTACAAAACCTTACTTCCTAAGCTCATCACAGTCAATCAATTGGCATCACTTTGCAATCCATGTCTATATTAAAAAAAAAAAACAAAAAAAAAAAACACCTTTGGAAACGCTACATCAGTTCCACCATAAAATGATCTTCCGACTTAATCTGTCTGTCAACAGCAAGCAGCACAGCACTGGAGACAAAAACCTGACTGTCACTGTGAATTGTCACTGCTTTTTGAAGTGGATAATAATTTCCAATTGAACATCATTATGCTGCTATATCAGTCCACTTTCCCCATTTTATTATAATAGTTCAAGCTCTAACTCCAAACATTATTTCCCAGTTTGAAAAGATGCAGGCCTTGTGCCAACAAGTTAAATGAATTACTTTTGTACCATCAGAGGTTTAAACACAACCATCTGGCCCACCAAAATTGCTCCAAATTTTTCAGTAGTCTTTAAATGGCACATGCTGAGAAAAATCCTGGTCCAACTGAAGGAAGCAACAAAACTCCCACCAGTCTAAATGGAGGCAGGATTTCATCCAGCATATCCCAGTGAGAACATTTCACATTACTGGTCTGCACACAGAGTTTGTACTGGCTGTAACTATGTTCGTGCGGTAAGAGATTTTTTTCCTTTCTACAGATGTGTACCTGCATACCAGGAGATGGAGAATTGTTCCGCCATAGGTATGTTGAAAGGAATCATTGATTTTTATCGTTGTCAAGTCTAAAGAATGTCCAGAACACAGAGAAAAGTCCTTTCTTGGTGTAGAACAATATCTCATTGACTGTCAGCAATGCATGGTTTTCTACGAAGGCTTCCAGAATTGGACAACTAGTATACTATCCTTCCGGTAATACATTTATTTTCAGATGTACACACAGGCACCCACACACCACCAAAGGACCACAGTCTACAAAATCAAACAATATACGCTACAGTAATGCAGCAAAGTTTTCACAAGAAATACTTTAGTAAAGAGTAATGCTTACAGGTTTTTTTTCCCACGACATTTGGCTTCATTTACACAGAAAATGCTCAACCTCAGAAATCACAAAGATGATGCCAGCAAAGGCTTCACACGCAGTACTACCACTTCAGAGAACTGATCCTGTGCTCCCCAGCGAGGTGACAGAGTCAGGCAGACAATTTGGCACAAAATGCTCCTTTTTTTATACCACAAAAAATGCATGAAGACAGAAACCTGTGCTGTCTGTGAGCTGTTATGGTTTATACTGGAAATTAGGTAGGAGCTACTTATATGTATATATGCTTGCACACACGTATTTAAAAGCATATTTACACAAGTGTGATTGCTTTGTAAATAAGGCCACTCTGAATATTTTTAGATGCAAATCAATTCTATTTTCCACTTCACCTGCAGGAATAAATTTCTGACATTGGTGAAATCCAAAGACACCAAGTTTAACCTGGTGATTCTCGAATTATTCATACTGAAACTCCTCCTTCTCATAGCAGTGGGGTGCCACATATTTTCTTGTTTCCTGCTGAACACAGACACGAGAGCATCCCCATGCTGAGAGGTAACAGCAGCCAGGTTTTGGCAGACCTAGTGGATGATCACACTTTGGCTGTGCTCTGGGGGAGGTGGAGAGGTTAGAACTTGTGGCCTACACTGTACACCTGTTGCAGAAGTACGATGTGAAAAAATATTTTTACACGCACCCCTTTCTGACATTGCCAATTTCTAAACAAACAGTTGAGTGACTTTTTTTTTTGAGAAGAGAAAAATAACTATCAAGTCTTTGTACATCAAACAAGTACTCAACAATAATTTCCCTCAAGGAAAAAGGAAATACCCTGTGTTTTGATGAGTAATCTGACTTCCTCACAGTAATTTTCTTTTTAATAAAGACTTCTAATTCCTGATTTAAGTCAAAAATTCCAAGCATGCATTTAATGTAGTGACAAGGATCCACAGGCGTCGATGGAGAGCCTCTTAGTGAATCTGCCTGCCATTGCCTAGCAAATAAGAAAAAGTGGAACATTTGTATGTCATCAAACACATACAGCTGTTAATTACATTAATTTTCTGTTGTGGCAATTTAAATACTTTTATTTAGGGCTTTTATGCACTAGGTGTAAACATTTACTGAATTTTTTACTTCCCTGCCGAAGCTTAAAGATGAATGATTTTTCCTCAAAAAGGCAGCTAAACTTTGGCTCAAAATGCTTTCATTGAGAGACAAAGTTTAACTGAGTTAAACAGATATGCATCCACAAACATGTTTAATTAAAACAGCTGACAGTTATTTGTCCTGCTAGTTTTATATTTCAGCATCATCACATTTCCCTGCAGGTAGTTGTCTTCAGATAGTTTAGGTGATGCTTACGGCATTAGAAAATTCAGTTGTAATCATGGAAATCAAACGCGTCCAGCATTTTGCCCCACCTATAGTAAGAATCCCTTCATATGAATAAAACTTACATTTATTTATATCCTATATGAATGTGTGTATATATATATAGTTTCATATATATCCCCCCCACCTTTTTAGATTCTTAAGTTCCACAAATTAATGTATACTATATTAGACCAGTTTCCTACATTTAATCAAGCTACACAAGAATACCTTCTCATGTAAAATATATGGCAGTCCTGAATAATTTACAAAGGCTCAAATGCTCTGCTCTCTTTGATATCTAAATATTCCCTGTCAGAGGAAAATACAAAGAACACCTTTTCTCTCTGAAATTAAAAAATATAGCTATTTTGTGGAAATAGGATTTTATTTTAACCTTGTGGAAGCAATTTGAGGGGGAGAGGGAAGGAGGAGCTGCTCAGGCATCTTGCAGTTTTTCCCCAGACAACCATTACTCTCCCAAATTTCTGAAACAGGATAGACCTTTATTAATGGGCCAGCTGCATTAAGAGCAGGATACAGATAACTCTACCCTGAAGTGACACAGCAACAGGAAAACGAAGATGTATTTAAATCACTGCTTGCATTCATAGGTTAAATTTGATTTGCAGATAGAATTAAAATACTATATATATTTTTTTTTTTACAGACTTGCACAACATTCTATTTTGTGGTATTCACATAAATCTCATTTTTATAGTGTCTTCCATCTACTACTACAGATCTTCATAACTGAAGATAGGCAGTATTTTAAAGGAGTCCATTTGTGATGCATGTATTACACTTGTAAGAATAATTAGCAAAATCATTTACAGTTTATTGAAAGTTAACAACCCCTCATCCTCTCATCCAAAAAATTTTACACCCTAAAGAGATGAAAACAATTTTAAGAAAGAGATTTAAGTGATTTTGAAGTACTGTCACCTTCAAATCCTTTATTTTACTCTTTTTATTTGTGACTTAAAATGGCAAAACACGGTGGAAGCCAATTCGGCTCCTACCAGTTCTGTACCAAGATGAAGAAAAGGAAATCTACTTGAGAGTCATTTAGAGCCTGAAGCAAAAGTTGAGCCAATCAGCACAGTCGTGCCACGTAGTTTCATTTGTTTTTTTTTTTTTTTCCATGCATTCAGTGGGCTGTGCAAAGAACTGTGTTAACATCAATTTGTACTCTTAAAAATAATGTTTTGGGAGGGACTAATGCAACAGAATCATTTCTATTATTCAATTTTCTAGTTGAGAGTGTTTTTAATAATTCAGTACTTATGTCAGTGTCCTGCCCTTCACATACCGATCTAAGGAAAGCTGCAGGAGAGGAATATTAGATAATAAACTAGAATAAGCATGAATATATGACAGTTAAATTAAACATTTACTTACAGCTCAAAAAGACAGAAGACAGAAATATCTTTACTGTTTTAAAAAAAGCCATAATACAAACTGATTTATTCCTAGAAGTAGTGGCAGAGTATTCTGGTTTGTGGGATTTTTTGGAGTTTTTTTTTTTTTTGTCAGTTTTGAAACAGAATATGAAATCAAAGTAACATCGTAATTCTGTTTAAGGATGAGAAATTGGGTGAGCATTGTTTTATTGACGAGGAGAGGCCAAACAACCTTCAAAACCCGCGAAAGCATTAACTGCATAAATTACCAAATCCTAACATTTATTGGAGACAAAAGGCAACAAAAGCCTTCATATGCATCTGTTGACAGCCAATGGAGACTTCTTACGGAAAATATTTACAGAAGCAGAAATCCACCCACACACCCGCCACAGGTACTTACCTTCTTGCAGCACTCACAGGTTCCAACAGCTGGCTGTTGGACTTTTAGGACTCTTTAGGACTGGAGGGTACCTGTAAATCAGAACCGCTTTTCTGCTTCTTTGCGGGAAGTCTTTGTCGGGGAGTTTGGTGCCCTGCCAGCCAGACCTGTACCCAGTATTTGTATTATCTGTATGCAGTGGTAACTTTAATGGGAAAAGGACACATGCTGTGTCCATTCCATTTGGGATATACGTATTTTTTTAGCATTTCAATGCTAAATATTCCCAAGCAAACGCAGCCTGCATTACCATTCCGTCTGAATCCTGCACACCCTGCTGATCCCAGGGCTGACTTCCCACTGTCCTCACCATCCATCAGCTCAGGCAGGCAGCTGTGCCCTGTCACTGAGCTTCCCACCGGCTCTGAGTTCTGCTGGCACTGACCCAATCACCCAGCAAGGCACAAGTCAGAGTCTCCTAAGGACAGGCTCCTGCATCACCTGCTGTGGTGTAAATCCAAGGGAAGCTGCAACAGGCAGCAGCTCCTGGGCTGCTCTGCTCCAGCTGGGTTGGCTCTCACCAGGCTCCCACAGGGTTTTGGAAAATTGCCCTTTCTCCCAGGAAAAAGAAAAAAAAAAAAAAAAGTCATGCTATTCCTAAAAAACAGCACAATGCTGTCCCATGTACTGTACCACTTTCCTTCCATCAGCTTCCCAGGCAAAACAGAACTTGCTGTAAGGGCATATCATGTATTTCTAGCAGTTTTTGAAAGTTTTACAAACATGCTGAGAAACAGGTGGGGTAAGGATTCAACAGAGGGTTTAAACCAAAACATACCGACATTCTAAAAGCACAAAAAAGCCACATCTTAACTGTATCATGTGCAAATACTAATTTGTTATCTATTAAATTATGTTAAGCAGATATAATTGGAGAGGGAACCCGCAGCATGAAGATAAACCTTCTATCTTTAATGCAGCAGTTATTTCAGACTTACTGGCTTGAAGCCAGATGCTTCTTATATTTATTACAAATTTCAGTTTAAATGATCTAATTTAGCTACTCAAGTTGGTAACATTTGCATTTCCATGCTGTCATAAATTTTATTCAGTCCTGCTGAAAATCCAGGACCAAAACTTTTTCACTTCTGTATCAATACTAGAGATATAAACTTAAAATGCATCTGACTCCGGTCTCATTTTCAGCTCCCAGCTACACCCAATGCCAGACCTATTACCTGCATGGCTGCATTCTCAGCAAACGGAAGCCAGACATTTTTTCCCCACCTTTCGCCCATTTCTAACTTTCTCTTCCCAAACAACCCCAGGCCCCTACAGCTGTTTATGCCTGAAAGATATTAGTCGCTGTTGCTAAGTCAAAATCTCACCAGTCATACCACCTAGCACAGTGGGGTTGGGGACCCCCTGACTCCAGCTGTGCACAGCCTGGACAGAAATCAGTTCTGTGCACAGTTTAAGCCTTTCTGGATACTTTTGTTTTAGCTGATGTATTCCTCAAAACACATACAACCTTTTAAGACTCAAGCTTAGGAACACCCTGAGAACTGATGAATTCTGGAATTTTGCAGAGCAAGACCTCAAGGCTGTAGAATGACAACGTGGCAGACAGAGGACACTCTCTGCTCTGATGCTCAAAGGGCTGGCAGGTTTCTGATGAAATCGTCCAAAAAAAA
>VXAV01011496.1:146722-168648 GCA_013399715.1 Alectura lathami
AAAAAAAAAAAAAACACAAGAATCCAGCCTCTCAAATCCAGGCTTTCAGTTCTACAAGTTCCCTGCTCTAAGTTAAAAAACATTAAGCTTACTTAAGTTTATCTAAACAGCTAGAATGTTAAATACAATTTAATCATTTCACTCCCAAGGCTGCCTCTCTGCTTAATTAAGGCAATTTAATTAAAACCAACAACTGTCAGCAGAAGATGCTATGAAAGGCCAAACATCTACTATCCTAAAGTAACAAAGGCAGTAAGTAGCTCCCGCAAGACAAGACTAGCCCCTGCCCAGCACTTCCTCAGCTCTGTGCCCACCCAGCCCCAGCAATGACCTCCCAAGCCTATGTCTTGGGAAGACCCAGAGAGAGCACTCCAGCACATCTCTGCTACAGCCTTCCTGCTTCTAACGGCCATAGATTTCCTGAACTAGAAGTAGTATCTGTGTTTCTAAGACTCTTGGCAGAAAAAGAGTATTTCAGACTTAACGTAGAGCATGAGCTTAAAAACATGTTAATGCCAAAATGAAATCCATATAGATACATACACATATATACACACCCCTTCAACAGTTTTGTGCTGCCTTCTGACATACCGCGACGTTCAGTGCCATTCCCAGAGCAGCCTGGGGTTTGTGTGCCTGGTGCAGGATGCCACAACCTGGGGTCCAGGTCTGCCCCGCATCACACAGAGGCTGGCATGTATTCTTCTTCTACAACAACATTCAGTGTTACTGTTCTCATTTTTTGCTCAGCAGATGGGTATCTAAAAGCAAAATGTGGGCATGAATACTGATGGCTTTGTACATGCAGAGGAAAATAACACAGGCTGCAAACCATTCTCAGTCCAGATAGCAGAATTTCAAAACACCTTCAAAGAATGAAAAATGGGTGACCTAGGATGGGTGAACTAGGCACTCAGGAAACCTTATTTTGCAGAAGCTGACATTTCTGAGGAGGTTTTGGCTACAGAGCTGCCTTTATCTCAATGAAGATTTAGACAACAAGGTTAAACCATTCACTCATCATTAATGCCTGTTTACTTCAAATAGCTCCTTCCAAAACAGGCAAAAAGCTCTTATGGTTGGATTAAATAAATAATTCTGTCAACCATTAAAGAGCATTTAGATCAAATATAGATAATCCTGAATGTATTTTGAGTGCAGTGTACAGTGTAGAACTGACTCTGAGCATGGTGCAGCATGCAGGAAAGAATCAAGCTGCTTTTTGTCTCGGTTACCTATTTGAATACATGCAGAAATGCAATGATGAAAACAATGTAAAATGCAGGCAACAATTTAACTCGCATCACTGAAACTAGACTCATCTCAAAGAAGCAGATGTGCTATGGAGGATAACAGCGTATTTTTCTCCTTTTTTTTTTCTATAAATCTGGCAATTATGTGACTGTATAGTACTTCCTCATCCACCTTCTAAGAAAAAGACAAATGACAATTTCCCAATATCGCAAATTTTTATTCATCTAGAAACTGTAGATTTGAGAAGGTGATTTTGCACTGATCTTTTCTAATGCAAGAGACTTTAGTTAGAAACAGATTGTTTACAAGTAGTAAGCAAAATGATGTGCAGACTGTTGATCAATAATGTTAAATATATGCAATGCATCACTAAGGAAATTTTGCAGAACCACAAAAAAACTGGCTGGAAGGTAACACAAATGTAAATGAGATATGAGAAATCTGTGCATTAGATACCTAAATGCCTGCTGTTGATACATAGCTGTTTAGGTGATTCGTGTCCTATAAAGTTAGTTGGATCCCAATAGCAAGATTTACAACCCACTACCCAAATGGTTGACTAGGCCTATCCAGAAATTTCCACAAGACAACAGGCACATATGAAAGTGAAGGTGATTAGCTGCGTGCTTTGAACAGTCGAGTTATGACCATAGAAATATCAAATCCCTGCCATTAATCTGACTGACAGACATGTGGCTAAGCCCACAGAGCATTTTACACTCCGGGTGAGGTACGGTAAAAGTTTGTTGGGGGAAAAAATGTGCTTTTCTATTCGCTTGTTTTGATTAGTATTACAAACATCACACAAGCATTGTGCCATGGAGGGTTTAGATGGCACATGAATGCAGAACAGACTCACAGTTGGGTGCAAAATCCACTTCGGTATATAGGACATGCTTGGATGATCCAAGCCTGCTGTTCTCCACGAAGAACCAAGCTCTTGGCATGCCGCTGGCAAGACTCTGAGCTGAGAAACACTGAGCCATGAGAAGCCAGCCCTGTGAGCACAGGGACAGGCAGGGCAGGACCCACAGACAGTAACGGCACGTGTCGCGGGCTGAACGCTGGCAGTGCCCAGCTGCCGTTCCCAGTCAGCCATGGCGAGAGCTCGGCAGCTCACATCCAGAGCCAAGGGCAGACACAGGACAGGTCCCTCACTTGGCCCTGCATTTCTGAAGCTGACAGAACAGAAGAGGCCTTCACCTATTAAATGTGACAGCCCTCTTGCCACCAGTAAGAGGCAGTCCCACTAAGCCTGACATGCTGATCCCAAGGTGTGGGACACTGCCAGCTCTCTCAGTGACAGAAACCCCTCCAGGGACAGCCGTCACGGCAAAGCGTGTAACGACCTTGTGCCACTTCCAACAGGAAGATGATTTCTGGGAGTGACTGCTACTCAAGGTAGAGTGAATTCAGTATTATATCTCAATAAAAAGGCTAGTCTAGTAGATAGGGGCAGGGGGCTGGGGGTAGGATCCAGTGGGTTACAACTGCTGCGTCTGCCAGGTCTTCCAGCACTAAGAGATGGATGTGTCCCTGTCTATCTGGAATGAGAACCGGGGGTTTTGTATTGCTCTGGGATGAGAATAGAAAAGAAAATGGGGAGAATGGCACCCTGGGCTCCATTTTCCAGAGAGGCTGAGAACCTGGATACTGCAAGGAGAAATAAAGACCCTTCAAAGCCTGCCACCAAGCAGGAGCTGCAGGTGGGCTTTACTACGGCCTCCAGTTAATCTCCTAACAGTTTATCATAATTAGATTATCAGCTTAGATAGCCCAGCATGCTTGGCTGCAGAAACTATGTCTCCTTCCTCAGTCATTGTTCTCTCATTAAAGATGGACATTTGGGGAAACAAATGAGGTATTACATGTTTGTGAGCAAAGACTTGTAAACAATCTTCAAATCAGTCCAATAGATTGTTCTGTTCATTTTGGGAAAGGCAAAGGAAAAGGGAAACGGAAAGGGAAAATGATTTCTGCACAATTAACTGATCTGCTTATAGTCACTGTTGTAAGCCTCTACCTTCACAAAAGGGATTAATGCTGCTACTTTAAAACATTTCAAAGTACAAACAGATGTATTCCCCTGCATCTCTAAATCTCCAGATTTGCCCTGTATCCTACACAATGCATGCAAAAATCATGACTGCTGTTGCAGGAAATTGAAAGTAACAGCATGATGCCACCAGGTAGCATGATGTCCTGTGTATGGTCATTATTACAGCCAGGACCCATCACTCTAATGATTACATTTCACATTTGGAGACAAAGTCAGACATGACTTTGGACAAGATGATAACAAATCCATAAATCTTCAAAAGAGAAATATCCCTAGAGAATCAAAATTATTCTACTTTCTCTAATCCCAAAGACTGAAATACCACACCGCACTTTTTCAAGTAAAGTTTTTCCTACATGGGACTGTTTGTGTGTGCAAGGCTGTGTTACACTAACCAAACACAAGGAAGAGTCAGGATGCACAATCAGCACGGAGCAAGACACAAAATACACATTTTTGTTGCATATTTGTATACTTTACTGAGGTTTTAAAGCTTTAATAAATTTTCCAGCTTATTATGCTGGAAGAGCACCACTCTGATACCACAGTCGAAGAAATGAGGCATCTCCTTAAGGGTTTTTGTTGTTCTTTGACCGTGTATTCAAAAAGGCTACAGTATGCACAAATGGTGTTACCTGGAGTTAGGATATCCTGGCATATCTCAAGTATAAGAGAAAAAAAAAAGTTTCAAGAATATTACAATTCCAGTTTTGGAACAAGGCATAATCTAAGTGCAAGCATTGTCTCTTTGGTACTGAACTTAATGAGCATTTCTTTGAAAATTTTCTGCCAGCAGATATTTAATGCTGATAGAAACAATTCACCGCTTACAAAAAGGGAGGCAACATGCAGCAATATTGAGCAAGATGATCTGAAAGCATGGGAAGCATATGGTCTGGAACAGGACTCTGGTGCCCTGCCTGCACCACTGACTGCTCAATGACATTGGGCAAGTCCTGTTTTTATGCTATTCCCTCTTACTGGTGGATATGTGGATAAAGTATTCATAATGAAATATTCCCAGATGTGATAGTATATTAAGGATTCACCATTTATCACTTACATAACATCATTTTGTTGTTGTTGCTGTTGTTGGGTTTTTCCTGTTTTGTTTTTAAGAGGATTATTAATCCTTGTAATAAAGGATTAACATTCTTCAAAATAGAAAGTAGATGCAATAGAACAGGGTTAGAGGCAGGCTGCTGGACTGAGCAGACCGTTCTTCTCTTGGCTAAAGTGCCATTAGAAATCACTTTAACACAGTCAGCACTGAGTAGGCCGGGTCTGAAAGAACTTGCAGGAAGGCAACTGCCATGGAAGATTTAAGCCCACTTGCTCTGCTAAACAAATAATTCAATAAAAATAGTAATAGCAACAATAAAATCAGTGAAACGTTGACACCACTTTTTCCCCGCTGCCACCAACGCCCTAAACATTCTGCCAATGGCACAGGGCATGGTTAGTGAAATGCCACAAGGTGTCCCAAGCACAGGAGCAACACTTCCCTGCGGAACATCGCGCAGACACCAGAGCAAAGCACAAGGGATGCATGCACTTGTTGAAAAGCGCATACAAAGAGGGTTTTTCTTTTCAACATGCGCCATGGGATTCTGCATTTTAAAAGGCGATCACCGTAAGGCAATTATTCAGAGGAAATATATCAATTTTTTAGGAAAATAGTTTCATTAAGTATCAAACATCTGTTAGGAAGGAACTGCCCACTATTTATATAAGATTTGTATGTCGCTCTCCAAAAGAAATGCCTTATGTGGTAAATGTTGCAGAGGAAGAGCTTTGTCAAGAAGGATTCATGCAAACAACCATTCTTGCTTTACTTTCTTAATGAAAAACTTTCATTGCCAGACTGACTGTAGTAGGAAAATTACAATGTAGTGCTACACCATGATTAAAAGTCCTTTTGGCCTCTGATGGTTGATGTAAAAATTGTTTCAGGCATAAAAGAACAGATGCTGACAGCCACAGCAATTCTCAGTGCTCATGCCAGTGAGCCATATTTGCTTGAAAAGGCTATTCATAACATGAATAGTGCTTCCTCTGTAAAGAGCTCTATTATACAATATGGTATATATTTGCAGCAAAAGTGACCCCCACACGCACACTGATTTTTTTTTTTTTTTCCTCCTTTATCCAGCTTTACTTGTTCCACAACCTCTTTTTGTTGTATTATCTGCTTGGCTGCTCTGAACACTTCTTGTTTATACATCTGCTGCTTAAAACAAACAAACGCTATGCAATTCACAATGTAATTGGGGAAATGTATTCTCAGATTGGTTTAAGAATTCCAAAAATGCAAAAACTTTAGAAGATAAAATTCTGAGAAATTTGGTCTGTACATCATTTTATGATCTAGAAAGCACCACACCTGCTGTTCCCTATGGCCAACAACAGAAGCATCACTTGTAGCACTGGTGTGAACAGACCACTCGGATCTTGACGCAGCTTTTTAAGCCTTGGTGTCCAGCTAGACTAGACAGCAACAATAAAAATATCAGATCTGCCCAGTCTATGACAAGAACAAATCATTTCCAAGGACCTTCTCATTAGACGGGTATCCCAAACTCTGCTCTCTCTTACAGAGCTACGTCAGCTGCATCTTGGCTGCGGAAGACATTCCTCACTCTCATGTCTGTGCTATGTAGCTATGAGTACATAGAAGCAGAAAGGAAAGAAAGGTTACTTTCAATTAGCAGATTTTCATTACACATCTCCATGTGACACACAGCCCAAGGGATCCAGCTTAGAATCTGTTTGTTTTGTTGTTTTTTTTTTTTTTTTCATATAAACATGCCACAGAAAGAGTTGATGGTGGGGGTTTCCAACCCAACAGAGGCATGCATTTCCATTTGAACTGTCAAATCCACTGCAGAACAGCCAGCATGCTTCCTTCTTTAAAAGTCCTTCCTAGGAAGAGCAGCCATTTCAGCCCATTAATCTGTACATGGATGTACAGATCCATGATTTACAGATTGCAAAAACAATTGATGAAAATTGTCTCTGGAGAGAAAACTGAAGCTATCGGTAAATTGCTGGGTAAAGCTAAACACCCTTTAAAAAGCTGTGAGGGAAACACAAGGTTTGAACAACCTGCCTGTCCACCACAAGCAGAACAAGCAGTTTCACATCACACCTGTTTGATGTCTGTACCGATACCCCCTCCAGCACACAGTCTGGATAAATGGCACAGTGACTTTTTCCTTGGGGTGACTGAATACACTGAGTTAGATCCCAGCTTGTCACACGGTGCAGAGTCTCGTGCCCCAGAGCGACTTACTCTGTTGTCAAGTGTAGCACAATAGCTGCTTTCAACTCAGAAACTGGTTTCTGGCATTATATATTGTCAGCTCCATTTGCAAATAGCTGACTTGAAATGATGGAAAGCAGGCACAGCAAACTGGAGCTGCTTGACAGCAAGTCTACCTTGGGCAGCCAGGTCATGGATTCACTGCCAAACCTTGTAGTTCATCACATCTAATCTGTGGCGTGCACAGCAAATCACTGAAGCGCAAAAACATCATGTAAAAGCAATACGGCTTACGATGCAAGGTACAAAGTCTGCTGACTTTGTCTGAAAGCTCCTCATTTGCAACCCTCAGCTGAGATTATGCGACTCTGCTCGTTTGCTGCCTTGCACCATTTTCTTCTTATACTTTTGCCTTATTCATGACATACATTAGATGGTTGCCTCACGCATTAGAAAACAGAAATCAGAGTTTCCCCAGTCCAGCACCACTAGATGCACAGCACCTGTGAAAAGTATCCCTTTATCCTGGCAGCAGCACTGCTCCACTGAAGCTTGGGGAGCATCGCAATCCATCTCAGAGCACAGCAAGGTCTTTGGAGATCAAGCTAAAGCACAGATTTTTGCATTAATCTTCCAGCAACTGGAAATTCTTTAGGGGGAAAAAAAAAAAAAAAAAAAAAAAAATGCTGCTATTAGTGTTAGAGTCCAAGGCAAGGCTTAAAGTATGACAGAATACTGTACAGGCCGGAAAATGTATCAGAGTTGTTAATGAAGATATGAAGAGGAGACGCCTGCTTCCACATGGAAATTAATGAACAAGTGAGGTAAGGATTTGGTTTTGGTCTTGGTCTTCTGAACTTGAGGCCCAAAGCTGGTGCTCCAGGCTTTCTGCCTTCATCCAGATCTGTTTGCCCAGCTCATGAATCCTTCAGAAAGGTGAGAGAAGAGTTTCTCTGGAGTCTTGGCTCTTTCTCTGTTTCCTCTTTGTGCAGTCAAAGTCAGCCTAAAGTCTGCATAACTAAAACCAATCTCTTGCTCCCAGGCATATCACCGTGACCTCTTATTTACTTTAGACAGCAAATTTAACATCTCTTTTGGACTGTCATAACTAAGACATCACTTCTTGCAGGTGCTAGCAAGGATCTGATCTCTCTTCGTCTACAAAAACAGAATTATTGCTGTCAAGCCTCCTCATCCTCCATGCTGAGTGGAAAAACTTGCTGTTTCCTGGCCTGGTGCAGTCTTGCAGCCTCACTGCTGCTGCTGGCCCTGCTGCTTCTGAACACGGTCACAACACATGTGCCACACATATTAAGCACATGCATATGCACAGATCATCAAGGATGCAAAAACATCTTCAGAATCTTCTCTGTTTCTATGTATGTGCTCAAGAGAAATGTATTCCCGTGGACTCCAGTTATACACTACAAACATATCCCTTTGTGCAGTCTAGAAGCACAAAAGCACTAAACAACATAATAACATACTGTTGGATTAGCAGATGAAATAGTGCTGCACAGACAATCAGAGGAAAACGATGGTTATTTCCTTAGTCTAAAGTTACACCAGGTGTGAAAGCCAAAGCTACCACAAAGGCATTCAACTCCAACCCATGTTTTTGCCTTGGGGCAGTCTTCAGTCATGGCCAACCTGGTATTCCTCCTCTGTCAACTTAATGTCCCGAGTCATTTTCCATCCCACATTAGGCATTCAGTCACTTCACACTGCTTTTCTTGAATCTATGCATAGATAAGCTTTGTCGGCCTGAAAAGGCAGATTCAATAAACAGTCCATGGACTTCAACTTTGGTTTGACCTAAATCAGTTCCAAAACAACTTCAATAAGCTGAGATAGAACAGAAATTAAAAATATTAACGATGCCTTTCAATTAAGTCAGCTTTAAAATATCTCTTTTATCCAGCTGTCACCAGCCTCCCCAAAAGCCTTGTTCTAAAGTAGAAGATAGACCTGGGGGTGTATCATTCTTTGCAGTGCTCCAGCAATTGGCAGTTGCAGAAAAAAATCCCCCCATGCCAATGAAATGCCCACATACTCGCAGTGGAGAGCAGGTCAGTTGCAAAAAGGACATGTAAGCTAAAAGTAAATGTCTGTTTCCAGTCACCCATAACCAGAGGTGGCACGATGCCAGACTGTGCTGAGCCAAAAAATGCATTGTCCGCTTAGCATAGCGCAGCAGTAAGCATGGGTCCTGAGGAAGGCTCCTAAGCAGTCACACAGTTTTTGGACGGCAGCTTCTTCATGTGTCCTGCCAACTTGGAGAGCAACTGGAGTTCATGTTGCCATCTAGGAAAATGCAAGTAAACTGAAAGGTTGAATTATTGTCTCCCTGTCTCAGGCAGGGAAACCATAACTCAGATTTCTAGGGGAAATGTTCGTATATTTTTTCTTATCTTGCATGATGACAGTGACTGGCATGACACTAATGCTATATTAAACTGTTGAGAGTTAAAAACAGACACAGCTGTAGGAAGAGAAGCATAGAGCAAACAAGCCATCTGCTGCTTTTGGGGAAAAAAGGGGAAAATCTGAATATCTAGAGTTTACTTGAATTTTGAATGAAATTTGTGAACCTTGGCAGAAAATGTACACATACAGTACATCAGAAAAAATATTTAAGAAACAGACACACCTAAACACATGGAATCACAGAATCCTACATGTAATGTGTTTGTTTATTTTGTAAGACAGTAATAGCATAGGTGATGAGGAAACTATTCACAAAAGCAGTGCTGGCCAGTGCCTTTGGCAGGCAACTCTGTTACACGCTATCCTGACAACAATATGAGGCTGCCTGTGTCTTAAATAACCTGCGTTGACCAGAGAATGCCCTTCATGTCCTTCAGATATGAAAACTGTGTCAAGGATTCACTGTAAATGGCTTTATGAACAGGAGAGCTGTCACAATACATAAAATATTAACACTGAAATATAAAAGTTAGTTGCCCCCTAGCAGCCATTAGAATTTATAGAGAAAAAAAATATTTTTCCTAAAGGAAGATATTCTTCTCTACTAAACTGTTATTTAATATGCTAGAGTTACAAATGTCAAAGCACTGTAGCATGAACCATTTCTTGTTATAATAATAAGAAGTCATGGCATTAAGTGTATTAAGTATGGTATTAATGCAAGAAGAAATAGTTAAGCAAAAATCCAGGCACTGGACAGGTAATCAATTAGAGTTCGAGTTGCCCTAGGCATTCATCATACTTTCTTACACTATCTCTCAAAGTGTTTTCGTATGAAAAAGAACAGCTAATCTATGTAGTGCAAACATTTCACACTGCGAGCCAGCTTGGCATTCCCCCTTCAGGTACAGTTTATAAAAACCTAAAACGAAAGAAGTATCCACCTGGTGAACAGACAAGCGCTTGTGACGGCCCCTGGCACGCTGTGCCGCCTGCGCTCCAACGCGCTGCGCAGAACCCAAGTCCCACAGAGTCAGCCCTGCTGTCCCCTCCACTAGAAAAATGATTTGGTTTTACATCAGTCCCTCTCCCGAGGCACTGAACAGATGTACACATTAGCAATACGACAAGCTGATGGGCAAGTTCATCTGGCAGAATTTGTGACTGGTGATGAACATTAGTTCCTCAAATATTTTTAAAAATAAGGAATCTTTTACAAGGAAAATGAGGCACTGCTCTTTTGTTTCTTGGTAAATAAAAAATTATTAATGATGTTGAACATCACAACACTGGAGTCCCAGGGTAAATGTAAAATATTAGCATAGCTTGTACTTGATGAAAACATGAATGTCAATTATTTTTCAAGAAGATTCTATTCCAAATAAGATGAGATTGTATAAAAACTGTAAGAATAATGCAACATATGTCATACCTCAGCAAAACCTTAGGCATACCCTCATCAGAAAAAGTGAAAAAAAAAAATCAGGGACAAGTTACATAGACGGCAGCAACTCTGAGAAAGACCAGAAGTATCAGGGCAAGGTGAAAAGAGCATATGTTGCTGACAAGAAACCAAATATATGTGCGGCAAAGCACTGCTTCTCCTTTTAATTTTTCATGAACTTAACAGAGCATTTTACAGCAAGGATAAAACCCAGTGACCAGTGGAGACACTCCAGCAGCGATACTCCTTCAAGCTCAGCAGTGCCTTGCTTGCTTGTTTGTTCTCAGGAGGTGTACCAGGGAACTGGGCTTGCAGCTGCTTGCACCAGGATGAGGGGATGCTCCCAAGGACAGGAGCATAACCTGTTCATTATATGTATACCCAAATTCTTTGGCATTTAAGTAAGAAAGACAGTTGTAATTTCATTTATTGTGAACTACATGCATTTTGCATATGTGCGTAGCAAAGACACGTTTATAGGGAATCCTGGTTCAACATCGCAGACCGGGAGTTTCTCCTGAGAACCACCTTAAGTGGCAAACTGGTGTTTTATCAACTTGTCCGGAGCCTGTGAGCTGCTCGCTCCACAGCCTGACCACACACACACCAAGTTGACACGGCCTGCAGCTGCAGGGGAGTTGCACGTGCTTTACCCTGCATGGAAAGGATGCAGGAGCAGACAGAACATCCAACATTTACGGCCTTTTCCTTGTACACCACCCTGCATGGTGAGGTTGCCCTCCCTATTTTTTAAACTTACTCTCCAGTTCATTTATTTAATTTTGACATTATTTTATGACAACTAACCAAGAGAGAATTCCAGGTCTTGATGAAGAACAAAAAAGCTCAAGAAAAAAATACCTAGGAGCACTCTCTCTGCCCAAGTGCAAAGTGCCTTTCCAATTTGGTTCACGAGACATCCACCAAGGAGTAAAGCAAAGGCCACAGCCTCTGCCAGCCCAACCACCACCACCCCTGTCTAGGATCCAGGCATCCAAGCTGTCAAACTCCACACCAATCAGCTCTGGCACGGGATTTATGTAAAATAACTAAGAAATAAGAAAACTCCAGCATCATTGCGCAGCTTATGACACATTAAAAACTTCTTTCTTTGGCAAAGGATGAGAGGGTCAAAATGGAAGTTGGAAAGACACGTTAAAATAAGTAAGGAACTGGCTAGTCTGAGTCTTCCTACATTCTTAACTTCAGCAGTGTTCTGCAAAATTCATACGCCAGGAACATCCTTCCTGGCACTGTCACTCTAAAAAGACAACAATTCATCAGAAGTCAGGGGCTGACTACTAGCTAGCTGCAGATGTTGGCAGTCATCTGTATCTGCTTCCTACACTGCAGAGGCTCTCTGGTGGTGTTTTACAGCAACTGCAAAGGTAAACATTGCTGGAATGTTTTTGGAGGGTAACCTTTGAATGTTAATGGAGAAACGAGCTCACTTTCTTCCTTTACAAACTCCAGAAAATTACAAGGTGCCAGCAAACAGTGAAAAGCCTAAACACAGCCATCAGTCTTTTAGTCCTCATGTTGTTATGGAGACAAAACCTTCCCATCCCCACATACCAAAAGGTTATAAAATAAAATACATTGCAATACATTTCTCATTAATAAAAAGAATGTCTTCAACTTGTTACTTGCCCAAGAAAAAAGCCTCACATTAGTTACTTGCTTACCTGTCTCACGTTAACTACTATATGACACTCATCAACGTGGCTCATCACTCACGTTGCAACATCAATGAACATTTTAATTCTTGAAATTTGAAAACTCCTTGCAACAAGGAGTTTCATCTGCAAATTTAAAAGATTGTTTTGAAAACGAGCCTAAACTGC
This sequence comes from Alectura lathami, assembly GCA_013399715.1. Taxonomy (NCBI): domain Eukaryota; kingdom Metazoa; phylum Chordata; class Aves; order Galliformes; family Megapodiidae; genus Alectura; species Alectura lathami. The sequence continues at coordinate 159,013 of VXAV01011496.1, forward strand.
CTCCCTGGAGCTGAGCGATACCAACAATGCACAGACCTAAAAATTTTATTAACAGGGCTCAGAAACTTATGCTCACAGTCAGGAAAGGGCATAAAACAGAAATCCAAGCAGCCTATTTGTTTGCAGACTGACAGGTTAAAATCCCAAAAGAGAAATGAAACTTTTAAGTGATAAGAGAACTGTGGGTAATTGAAATTAATTGCTGAGAAGTGCAAAGCTGACATCACCATCCCTGCAGACACAGAAACCAACACAAGCTCCAACCACGGAGCAGTAAGACCAAAAGCAAACACACACAGTCGCACATATGAAGGTCACCGGATAGCAATCCGAAAAATGAGACACTACTAGAAACCTTCCCAGCACTAGTCCCAAAGCACGTCTGCCTGCTACCGTTCACAGGGTTTTTGTGATGGTACAGCTATGTGTAAAAAATATTATTGTATAATTCAGTACCTCTTACTACTTAGAACCAAAGTCTGAAACCAGAGCCTAGCTAATACAACATGCAAACAATTGTTTGATTCTCCTCATTTATCGAGAAATGGGAGGAACTACAAGGAACAAAATGTTCCCCAACACAGCAGTGCAGGGCCCTGCTTTCAGGGCCCCGCTCTTCCAGTTCAGTCATCTACACCAAGACTTCACCGGTGCTGGTGTCCCAGGTTTCCCAAGGAGCGTGCAGCAAAATCAGATGCTGAGGCCCCTTGGTTTGTTCAGCCCAGAGCAGAGGAGGCTGAGGGGAGGCCTCATGGCAGCCTCCATCTCCCTCACAGGGGAGTGGAGGGGCAGGCGCTGAGCTCTGCTCTCACAGCATGGAGATGTGTCAGGGGAGGGTCAAGCTGGGGCTTAGGAAAAGGTTCTGCACCAGAGGGTGGTGGGCATGGAACAGGCTCCCCAGGGCAGTGGGCACGGCCCCAGGCTGCCAGAGCTCAAGGAATGTTTGGACACTGTTCTCAGACACAGGGTTTGGGTTTGGGGTGGTGCTGTGTGGGGCCAGGGGTTGGACTCTATGGTCCTTGTAGGACCGGTGTGATTAATTCTATTAACTGGACTTCAAAATACTAACTGAGGCACCTTCAAACCGAAGAACACAATTTATGACCCCATATAAACAGGTTAGTTTAAGTGATGTAGAAGAACATGTGAAATACATTGAAGGTGGAAAGAAAAGTCACTTGCCAATAAGCGGAGTTTCTACAAGGTATATAGTCTTACATGCACACTTGCATACTCAGTGTACGTACAAAAACTTCAGAAAAAAAAAAAAAAAACAACAAAACACCTTTGACTTCAGCATTACCCATCGGCAACAAACTCCTGGGTCTCCATAGGAAACAAGATTGAATTTAAAGCTCTGTTCAATAAACAAATTCATAAAATTCTGTCCTACTCATGGTTCGCTGGCTTGAAGTAATTGAGGTTGTCTGCTGGACTCTGCAGGACTGGTGAGACAAAAGTTACTGTTTGACAAATCTGGTGCTTGATGAATGGCTGAGACACCAAGTCTCAACCATTTATTGTCAAAAGATGAGATGTAGAACCATAGAATCATCCAAGTTGGAAAGGACCTTTAAAGGCCATTTAGTCCAACTCCCCTGCAGTGTGCAGGGATATCTACAGCTGGATCAGGTTGCTCAGAGCATGACCTTGAAGGTCTCCAGGGATGGAACATCCACCACCCCTCTGGGCAACCTACTGTTATTAAAAGCAAGTCTTCTCATGCATTTTGCATATCTTCAAAGTACAGTGTCATCATCTGCTAGAAATTAAATGTGGCATCTGTGATAGGAAACAGAATTTCTCACCATCCCACCTGAATGGTGCAACCCCAGCACAGAGGTGTGCAGAAAGTACTCCTACAGCAATCCTACAGCAATCCAACAAGGTCTCCACTTGGCCAAAGCAGCACAGCCACTGCCAGGATGCGAGTCAGACATGAAGAGGTATTCCCACCAAAATATTGCACAGGACTTCCCATAGCCAAAAAAAAAAAAAAAAAATCAAATGTGACCACAAAATTGTGATCAACCTGTCACAAGGGGCCTTTCAGATTTATGACAGTATAAAGCCAAATGTAACAGTTCCAAGTTTGTGTGTGTGTTACAAGGATCACCTACTTATGCAGTCCTGTTCACATCAGCATAGATTCCTGTCTGCTCCTGCGCTGGCAAAACTTCAAGTGTAAGCTGAGCAGGTCCTCCAGTGCTCTGCGGAGCCGTCTCTGGGTAACCTGCCAATGTGCAAATCTAGGACAATACTTGCAAATTCTGTCTTGCAACACACAGTTAGATGAGACTTTCATTACGCTCAGCATGACATCCAAGGGATCAAAGCTTTGCAGAGTGAGCTTCCTGCTGCTCCTGCTCCGGAGAGCTGCCCTTCACTGAGCAGCCACTGCTGTAAGGATAAGGAGCCACCCTGCTCTCCCAAAAAATGGACAACCATGCCCCAAATACCCTGGAAAAGAACCTCACAGCCATCTAGAGTTGAAATGGCATTACCCTGTCCTGGTTTTGAATCTAGACTGTGGCAAATTCAAGGTGGTTTTTCAAAGCAGTCGAACTGCAATTTGTAAACAAGCATTCTGCAGACAAATGTGCAAAATGGGGTCCGGCAGCCAATGCCACTGACACCACTCAGGCTGAAAAACGAAAGTATTCAGCTGCCTGTCAGAGTCACAAATGGGTCTTCACTTTTCTTTTGCTCTTTTTGACATATCAGATAGCTCCACAAAAACATTTAGGTGGACAAAAAAAAAAGCATTTAAGTGATCTTTCTGGTTTGTGGCTGAGTTGCCTCTCATTGACAGAGCCTCTGGTTGGAAGGGCTCCTGAGGAGTGGCCTTTAACTGACAGAAAGGGTGTCACACCACTTAGGTGCTCCAAAGCTTATCTTTTTTTTTTTTTTTTTTTTTTTTTTCCAGCTGCACTGGTAGATACGACAAAAGCTACTACGTAACCTCCACAAATCTCACCCGGCTATAACCCTTCGACCACTGCTGCTACACCAGTGCTGCTCCTCCTGCACCCACCGCAGCTTGTAACCCAAACCAGGAAGCCTTTCACCCCATCTCAGGAAACACAATCGCCCAAAGCACAAAGTTTTTTAACTATCAGGTGCTGGTATCAGGATACAGAACCTAGTAAGTCATGATGGCGTTCAGCAGGCTGTGTGGGTGCTTGAAAGAGCAATTGCCAGAAAAAACATAGCAGGGTTGCTTAGTACAATCCACCCTTGCACTGGCAGCAGGGAGAGTCGGAACAGGCTGGTTAGAAATAATATCAGAACCCCCATGTACAAGCTGAGGGTGCCTATCACTCCTCCAAACATGAGCAGTAACGACTGCCAAAGCTTCTGGGCTGGGAGCAGAACGGCACTGTGCATCATCACAGCCCCCAGATGGGCCAGCACAGGCTACTGCTAAATATCTACCAGGTTTGGAACAGGGTCTTTGAAAGAAAAGGAAAAAATCAGCCACACTTTTCCTTTCTTAGCAACTTTTGATGCTCTGACAGCTCTGTGAAGGCTGATGACATGATTTTTCCTGAGGAAAGGTATGAAAAAGTGCCTTATTTGCCACTAGAAACAGAAATAAGAAGCAACGGCTTTTTTCCATCTTCTTGTCCTAAAAGGCTGCTCTGTTTCATGTCATCTGCAGGGTTGGGGAGGTAATAACTATGCTTCATACTAGGCTAGGTGAGAGTTAGGGTCTGATCTTTATCTACATCACTATTACCCAGTGAAGTTAAAAAAAAAAAAAAACAACCAACATACAAATGTTTAAAAAAGTCAGAATTGCAATAGCAAGTCTTAATTAGTTTTTGGTGCCTTTAGCTAAGGCACCAAATTAATTCATTCAAGTGAATGAAAAATGCTTTAATTAAGCCATCTTTAACTCAATTTCTTCAGCTATCTTCCTGCTTCTGCAGCAAATGACACAGATGCCAGAGACCACAGCTTTTGCCAGCACACAGCTCCGACTCCTACTGAGAGCGCACACACAGAATGGCTGAGACAGGCAGGGACCTCCAGGTCCATCTGGCCCAGCCCCTGCTCCAGCAGGGACACCCAGAGCAGGGTGCCTTGGGTCTGATGGCTTTTGGAGATCCCCAAGGAGGAGGCTCCACAGCCTCTGGACAGCCGGTGCCACTGCTCCAGCACCCACACAGTGAAGAAGTTTTCCCTCTTTTCCTATGGAGCCTGTTGTGTTTCAATTTGTTGTCATCGCCTCTTATCCTGGTACCCTGTGTACATTGTAAAGTTTGGGTTAGGTGGGTCAAACAAAACTCAGTAAAAATTAAATTAAAATAAATACATACAAAGAGTCTGAATCCTTACATGGGAGCTTTTGTTCTGCCACTTCCCTTCTCCACACTGCTCCAGAAAGAATCTACTACATTTACATTGTTCCCAGCTAACATCTAAACATTCAGTGATTCTAAAATCCTCAAAATCCCAGTTCAATGATCTGTCCCATTGCTCAGTTTCATTGATGCTGAACCCGTTACGTGTCCTCTGTTCCACCAGAAGCACAGAGAACACTGCTTCACAACGGCTCTGTGACATCTGAAGGCTATCATGTCTTGTTCAATCTGTCACTCTTCTTTGCTTGGAGCTGAAACAACCCCACTCCTTTCGACCTTTCTTCATAGCCCATATTTTCTAAATCTCCAATTATTTTAATTCCTTTCTTCTGGATTCTCTCTAATTTCTCTGCATCTTTCTGTAAGTGTGCACCCCAACTGGATACGATGTTACAGGTGACAAAGACTACAGCATGAGATGGAGCTATCACCTCCCACCTCCTTCACGCTGGTCTCCTATTTGTATGCCACAATACCAGCCTTGTCTGTATTGCAGCAGCGTGACTTTGTTTATTCAGCACAACAACTCATCACAAACCACAGATCTTCTAAAGAATTACCACCCAGTCCCAACTGATTGTAACTACAATATCCTTGTCCTACTGAATAACTTAGTTCCATCTCCAGAACACTCACAGCCCCTCTCCAGCTGCATGCCAGCTGCAGAAGTAGCAAGCACCAATGAAGTCACTGCTACAAACACTCTGTACTACTCAGTGTAAATAATAAACATGGAATTGCTCACTGTATTTGCTACAGTTTTCACAGGTGAATAGGTGAAAACTACAGTATTTTGAAGATATGAGAGAGAAAGTTCACGCCCACTTTCATGAAGAAGGTAAAAATGCAGATTTTGAGAACAGGACACTGCCTTAGCAGACCCTGGAGCCTAAATGAAAATCAGAGTGATGCGACCATGTTGTTGTTGGTTTTTAAACAGAGCAAAACAATTAATCTAATTCTCAATCATTTGGCTGAATTAAAACAAAAATTAGCCTGAGTCATAAAGGCATACGATGACCTACAGCCCACATAGTTATGATCTGGCAAAGTTTTACAGAAAACAGGTTTTACAACGGAAGGGACAGTTCACTTTTGCTGGCAGATGGTCCCACAACCAAACTATTCACACGTGTGCCAACATATACCCACAGACACTAAGGATTTACAGGGGTTTCAATCAATATTTGTATTTCTCTTCTACATTGTGCCAATGTGTTACACAGATCACTGACTTGTGTCTTTATTTTTCGCTGCTAAATAGTTTCACACATGAATTTATTAAAGGTCACAGAGAAAGACTGCATGTTGCTTTGAACAAAATCAACTTTCTTTGAAGAGCCACATGAAAGCACCCTGTAAATTCAGCTCAGTTCTTTTCATCCCACTCCCTCCTCATCCCAAGTTAACAGCAAACACAATCTCTCCTGTGCAGCAACTTGCCCTGGAAGCCTCACTGCACATCGCCAGAGTGAGCTGCTTCATCAAGCTGCCCAAGTCTGACTGCTGACTTTCAAAATGAGCTAAGCAATGAAAAAAGATGTTCAAGCAGGCCAGCAATGTGCACTGCATTTTACATATCCAAGCACTGGAGCACCAGGAAAGCTTTTACAGGACAACAATCCAAATGAGTAGTTTTCCTTAAGGCAATACCATTGAGGAAAATAAAGCTAGATAGGTGTTATCACTAAAATGATAGAGTTGACCATTTCAAAACATTTTGGGGCTGTGAAGTGCTTGACTTAACTGACTTTACCCTCTAAGACCACAAAGGAAGGGAGTCAACAGAAAGGTGATGATTACAGTTACTTAGCTACATCACCTGGTCCCACAAACTGAAATCAGCTGATAATGAGAGTGTTTTCTTAAACGGGCTTGTTAGAGGTACAAAACTTGTATTTCTGTAATTTGGCACACAGCATGCATACAAAGGAGAAATTAAACTGTGTTTAAAAATGCATGGCTGTAGAGCATACATTTATAGTAGCATTTGAATTATATTCACTTAATGTGTTGTACAACTGCAGCATAAGCCATTTATCCAGGATAATACACAGCAAGATCTTTACATTTTTCTTCCCACCAAACTTAATTAACAAATTGCTGTGCTTCAGCCCATGTAACACGCTGGTTCTTGAATATTATTCATTAAAAATGATTTGTAACAAGCCAATTTTATTTCTTTGTAGGACTTCATCAATGTAAATGCTGAATGTAAAATAAGTGCAAATGTCGTACGCTTCTGACAAAATATATTGCTGTTCTTAAACAATGAAATCATGTAGCATGCAATGCAGAGAAGCAAACCGAGTGAAAGTCCCTCCAGGAAGCTGTATGAAACAATAAATGTGAGATCTACACAGCAGCTCATTGTTTTCTAAAGACAGAACTCACAGTAAAACCATGGAAACAAACACACTTTTTATCCATCCCTAACTGGATAAAAAATAGAATTTGGCCTGTCCAGTGGTAGCACTAATGTGATCACAGTTCATGCTGTAACGTTACGTGGCATTCTGTCACATTATGTGAAACCAATGAATTCTGTTCCAACATGCATTTTATACCACTTCATTAAATCTTACTCAAACACACGGGATCAATGAAAGCATATAGGTGGTTAGAGCATCTCCACGTCTACATCACACTGAAGGAAGCCTTTTATGCAGCTGCAGTGCCCTGAGGCTGTTGATGCCAAAGGAATTGACTGTACTTTTCTAACATGCCAGTAGTAGGCTTGTCCATATTTGCTCTAATTCTCTTGTTTGGGCCTTTACAGAACAAAGATCGTGCACTGATTCTGTGTGAGGTGGAAAAAAAAAAAAAAAAAGAAAAAGCCCTCCAGACAAACAGTGTCAGCTATTTTCAAATATGAATAATTCAAAATCTGAAAATAAAATAAAATAATAAAAAAATAACTTGTCCTAGATTGTGAGGAAAAAAAAATGTCATGTTACAGACCTTCAAGCAGATGCTGTCTACATAAAAAATTCTGTTTATGTTGGACTTCCTTGTAAAACAACAACCAGATATACTCACATTCACAAACTGATAACCACATTTAGTTCAGCATGTATTATGGCAGGTATTTCTTATTTTAAAGGAGCTTACCTGACATCTACAGTGGGAATATATTGAAATAAGGCTAAGCTCCATTACTCAGACAGATGTATCAATTTCCAGTGACTGAGACAACTGGCAAAACAGTATTCAGAATGACTAAGAGACAAAGCAGGAGAACACCTCAGAACTTCAGCAATTTCATTGCTGTCAGCAGAGCTGGGAAACTAAAAATGCAACTTTTTACTACCTGCCATTAAAATGAAATGTTATTTCCAAAATAACAGTTCCTTTTGAAAATAAACCTATGCTGTTTAAGTTTGCAGGAAATGGATGCTAAAGAAATGTTTATTTTACCTAATAGATTAAGAGCTCATTCCTGCTACCACCTGCATAACCTCACAAGACAACAAACGAAAATCACCTGTGAGAACCAAACTTTGGAAAATAACAAATGAAAGGTAATGTCTTAGCACAGAGCACAGCGAGACATTCACAAATTGTAACCAGTGTGTCTTCCACCACTGCACTTTTATAAATCACATTATACAGCACATACAATAAAAAAACTGCTGTTGCCCACAAGTGTGAATCAATTCTCTCTAAAATGCAGAGCTGCCCAAATGGGTATTTGAAAAGACTCCTTAACTGTAGGAGAGGATGTCTTGAGATATATTTTCCTATTGGAGAAGAAAGACCCAATAGCAATCACCAGCAACCTCTTTGCTAAGAAGTGCCATATTTCTTAATAAAGATTTCTGGGTAATTCTCATAGTTATCACCAAGCTGTGACATAAATAAATACACAAATCACTTCGGCAGAAAGTTTCAACACACTTCATGGCGTTCAGTTCAATCTCATTGTTGGGATGAAATATCCAGAACCAAACACAACCTCTACGCTAATGAGCTGATACCAGCCAAGAAAGAGTTGTTTTATTCAATATGATGAGTTCCTGCCCTGGATTCAAACCATGTAAAGTAAGTTACATGCAGAACCGGTAACTACTGCCTGTGTTAAAAGATACCAATGCCTTTGTTAAGGAAGCTCACAGTAACGTCCATGCCTACTGATTAATGTTCTGATACAGACCCAACCGTCGATGCAAGGTGCAATCAGAATCATTTTCCTGATGAGAATTTCTTCCATGCGCATTACTAAATGCCAAATAAAAATCAGTCCTGACAACAATACATTGTCTTCAGTCTGTTAGAATACAGGACCTGCTCCACATTTCTGCTACCACGTAGCTTTTACAGCTCAGTTTCTAAGACAAGAGCTCTTTCACACAATTGCTATGCACGATTTAGGGGAGACACACGAAAAATTGGGGGGATATAATAAATTTAAACAACCCCTGGCACACTTATGCCCCGGGCTGTGGCTGTCTCCAAGCCGCCCTCCCCCAGCAGCAGCAGATCACTTTCAGAGCCATCATTGTCAGCGCATTAAATTTTCAGGGCGCACGATTGTGGTTTCCATTCTCTATTTACCCCTTGAACCGTGCTTTTAACAGGGCGTTTTTACACTGAAAATGACAGAGCAGAGGCATAGCATTGCTTTGCAGGCTACAGCCAGGGATACGCAGATGTGTCTTTCACTGAGGTTAATACCAGCAAAATTGATTAAAAGACCCAACCCCTCATTCACTGAAAGATCTCTTTATGACACACTGAAAACACACAGCTCCCATTTCTCTCTCTAAAATGGGCATTTCCTAACTGAAGAGGTGGTGCAAGAAAACAGTTTCCCATGCAAAATACGACCTCAGGCTTACCTGCCGGGGTTCCTAAGGGAAGGGTGAGGAAGAGGAGCGCACGCGGCCGCCTTTCTAACGCGAAAGGCAGCGGGTTTCACAGCTCGTCGGAACGTGATGGCAGCTGTATGATAAATGGCTCACAGGAGCTTAAACAAAGCGATGCAGCTCCGGAGAGGCACCGTGCGGAACACTGTCATCCTCCTGACGGATTCTGCTTTTCAGCAAAGCCGAAAGAGCACAGGACGCGCTGGGAAAACGCTAACAAAGGGCAGCCGGGAGGAATCTCAAAGCCCAGCCATCGAACCCTCCGCTCGCCTCCGTCCATCTAACAAAGCGAGTTACAGCGGCAGGCAGCTACTTACGTGCCGGCTGGCTCTGGCTCGCCCCGCCGTGCCCCAGCTCGCAGACACCGCCGCGACCGCTGTCCCCGGGCGTCACGGAGCCCGGTG
>VXAV01011496.1:184524-203142 GCA_013399715.1 Alectura lathami
TATGGACTCTAGTTTTCATTTCTTCTTTTTCACGTACTGCATCTTCAAGCTCAGTACTGACAGCCTAAAATGATTACATAAAGGCAAAACAGTGCATTAGAGTCAATGAATGACAATATATTACTGTATCAGACAATCAAAGTAATTACATATGCCCTAGATTTTATTCTATTCTACTTGTAAGTAGTTTAGTCAGAATCCTTTGGGGTTTGTAGGGTTCAAAATATCCTCTATTACTTTAGCTACATCAAAAAGTTTTCCAGGCAAGAATAATCACAGAACAAAGTGAAACAACATATATTGTACTAGCTCATAAAATCTACAGCTTCCCTGAAGACACAACTACTGCTATTTGGAAAACTCAATACATACAGATTTGGGGGCTGGGATTTTTTTAGCCATAAGATTCACCATGCCAATAATTGATTATACTAAATCAAAACTCAGGATGTAGCAGTTTTGATGTACCACTATATGCAAGCAAGCAATAAATAATTTAATACTTTAGGCAGTACATCCTACTGCCTTCATACCTGGTTTTCTCTGGTCATTGTAGCTAGGTCATCTTGCAGTCGTCTATTATCTTTCAGAGCCATTTCCTTTACTCTTCCTGTTNATGACTTTACTGAAAACAGGGTGCCTACAGATTACATCTTTACCTTTGAAGCAATCAGGCTCTCAAATCTGGAAACTTCAGTTATGTAATTATGGACTCTAGTTTTCATTTCTTCTTTTTCACGTACTGCATCTTCAAGCTCAGTACTGACAGCCTAAAATGATTACATAAAGGCAAAACAGTGCATTAGAGTCAATGAATGACAATATATTACTGTATCAGACAATCAAAGTAATTACATATGCCCTAGANTAAAATCTACAGCTTCCCTGAAGACACAACTACTGCTATTTGGAAAACTCAATACATACAGATTTGGGGGCTGGGATTTTTTTAGCCATAAGATTCACCATGCCAATAATTGATTATACTAAATCAAAACTCAGGATGTAGCAGTTTTGATGTACCACTATATGCAAGCAAGCAATAAATAATTTAATACTTTAGGCAGTACATCCTACTGCCTTCATACCTGGTTTTCTCTGGTCATTGTAGCTAGGTCATCTTGCAGTCGTCTATTATCTTTCAGAGCCATTTCCTTTACTCTTCCTGTTTCTGCAAGCTCTGTGTGGGCTGCATCAAGCTGGCGATGTAAGCTGGATATCTCACGGTCTCTGCTGCTCAGCAGGTCCTTCAGCTGACTGTCGAGTGAGAGACTTTGAAAATCTTATTCAAGATGTCCCTACGCACACTATACTGCATACTGTTGAAAAGTATCAAACATGAATTTTAGATGTGTAAAAGGTTTTCTTTGTTGTTATTATTATTATTACTTTTAAATCGTACAATTCTTGCTCTCTGAAGCCTGACAGACAAGCATAAGCCAAACATAAACATAAGCTAAGGGTGTAACACCTTAAGATGTACCAATCATAAAAGTGACGCTTACAAAGAGGCAAGATAGAATGACCAGATGAAACTCAGCTAAAAACTAAATAAAGACGTTTTAGACTGTGCTAGTAGCTTCAGCTTGAAGAATTACCTTGCCAGTAATTAGAGTTCAGCTCTTGAGTCTTATCCAGGTAAATCTAATAATATCTGGTGGAGTACTTAGAACACTAAAAAGCCACTTCTTAATGGATAACTAAGAAGTGTTACCAGTTTGAAAAACAGAACAGGCAAACAACTGCTGATTTTTAATTGCTGTTGTAACAGTATGCTAGCAGCCTGCAATTTAATGGCAGGGGGAGTCTTTTCAGAAGTTATATAGATCTTTCTCTGTAGCATGCTCTACTGTATACACTCCTTTACTTGCCTTAAACAGAACGAACCCCTTTTCACCAAAATAATTTAAATTGCCATCTACTTTCACTTGAAGACTACTGAAGACATTTATTGAAGGAAAAAAAAAATCACTGAAAAGATCGCTGTAGTCTGTACTTACTCTGTTGATGACTGCAGCTCAGACAGAGTTAATCGTAAGTGAGTAATTGTCTTTTCCTATGAAAATAAAAGAAAAAAGTATACAAGGTATTATATTGCAACATCAGTTAAATAACTTTCTATTTAAACCTTTATTTTAACATTTCATCATTAAGTAATTGCATCTTTGCACATTCAAATTTCCAAGTTTCTTTTCTTCATTGAGAAAGAATTGTCTTCTCTTCAAAAAAAAAAGGTGGAAGTCACCAAAAGATTTGGTCACCTCAAGCCGGAACCGTACACCTCCACATACACCTTCAAGTGCAAAATGGGAGAAAAACTTTCATTTTCTTGGAGTGTTTAGGGAACACATTAACAACCATAATAAAAATTTTGCTGGTTGGCAAATGACTCTTTTTATTGCCTAGGTCCAAATACAGAGCTCATGCGATGCCTACAGCTCTGCCCAGGCTTTGTCATCAAGGCGAAATGCCTCCCTGAAATGTAACAACTTTAAAAATCCCCAGATGGAGTGCAGAGTAGTACTTTTACTGCACATACCTTGTTAGCTAAGTTGTCATCTAAGCAAGCAATTCTTTCTGTTTTTTCATCTACGGTTTCTTGAAGACAGTCCTTTTCTTTGTCCAGAACAGTAATAGTACTTCTAAGCACATTGAAAGCCTCATCCTGTGAAGTGGTCTTCTGGTTTAACCTATCTATAAATACAACAGTAAGTACTCTTGATTTTAAAATAGGAAGTGAAATTAAAAAGAACAGAGATCACCTATTTTCTCCTTTAGCTTTACAATTTCTTCTCGAGCTGACTGCAGCTCATCCTTCTTGAGAGACAATCGGTGCTGTAAGTCTTCAACAGACCTCTGGAGCTGTTCATTTAAGAGCCTAGAAAATTAGTATACAATTGAAAGACATTTGGGAACTCTAACTTAGGTCTTCAGCTCGTGGGTCTTGAGCTGCTTGAAATGCTGGAGCAGTTCCAGCGTAACCTCATGACTGGACCGTGTCGTAGTAATTAAAGTCTGCTGAGGTCAACACCATTTGGTTGCTGTGGACCCTTGCAGCAAGTCCACCTTAACATCACTCCAAACTGAAGCAATGGAACTTCACGAAAAGCTGAAAAATTTGGGTCCTCTTGTTTTTGTTACCAGAAAAGCTAGAGAAGCTTTCCATTTTTTGATGCTTTCTGCTAAAATTGTAAGGAATCTAACAAGATATTCCACCCTCATGAATCATGTCACAATTTTACAAACAAATACACTAATGATCTTACCAATAAATAGCCTTTGTGCAAATTGGAATATTAGATAAATCCTGAGGCTTGCTTCTGAGCTTCAGCTCTTCAGTTACATAGTAAAGAATATATATATAATTTTTGTTAAGGGTATAGTGTGAAGAAAGACACAGGCTTCACTTGTAAAACATCCAAAAGATCTAATCTACAGCACAGCCTATGCTGTAGATACCAATTTCCAAATTTTTGCCCAGATTTATTCAATTTTCTATTTCCACATTCTCTAATGCCTCTTCTTGCCCCATCAGAATTATCAAGACCAGCAGTGATCCTGCAAGTTCAAATTTAAAAATACATGGCTGTACTTAATCCTGCACATCTCAGCAAGTCGGTCAAATCCGTGCAGACTGGACCTAGGGATCACAAGATGCTAAAACTGCGTTATGCTTGTGAAAGAGACTGACAGAAAAAACAGCTCAAACAAGGTGCCGTTACAGAAGGGTAGAATTACAGCTCTGTGAAACAAGCACAATTCAGCCCCACTGCCACAGTTTGCAAAGGCATCTGTCTCCATTTTAGCAAAAAGCATTGGGAAGTTGTTTTAGAATTTTCTGTTCTGCTGCATTCACAAGGAGAGAACATGGTTGTGGAGGAAACAGTTCTAGAAGGAGGAGATTTTTTTTTGCTCTCTGTTAGCCAGAAAAAGTATCAATATATCTGGTCATCAAATATGTCCAGGTGGAGCTCGCTGTGAAAAGCTACCGCAGAACTTCCCATACTCATATTTACATTTCCTACAGACAAACACAGTACCAAGTGATGTTTTTTAAAATTTCTTATAGACTTTCCCAAGAACTCATCTTTGCTATATATTCATAGAACAACGTTATGTTAGCATCTGTGAAAGATGGTCACATTTGGTATTAAACTTACTGAAGGGAGCAAAGGTCAGCTTTAAATTGAAAAGAATCATCAGATGTCTGGGCAAGTTTATTGGACTTCAATTTTAATTCATTTTCCAAGGAGTTTATTCTTTCTTTCAGGATAGAGATTGTACTCTTTAGTTCACACCTTTCCATCTCAAACTGCAATTAACAACAACAACAACAAAAAGACACATTATTGTTGAAGAAAACTACCACAACCTGGCTTTTAAATAGATCTAAATTTAAAATTGCTAAAAAAAAAAATTAAATGCTTGAAAAAATCCATCCTACTCTAAAATAAAAGTCCGCTAGTGAAAACGCACTTACTTGTTGAATATTATTTTCCAGTTCTGAAATATCACGCTGCATCTTTGATTTTTCAAGGTTAGCTGCTTCTTGCTGAATCTGAGGTAGAAGAATTGCATGTAATTAGACACAGATTTCTACCAAGCATAAGTTTTAAGAAAAAACTGTTCCTCTTCTTGGATGAAGAATCTAATCCAATGCAAAGTTCTCTATAAAACTATGGAACAGTAGATGAAAATACACTTCTGCAGCTCAATATATATATACACACACATATGTATACATAAAAAATTTTAAAAGAAGAAATTCAGTTTTCTGTTAAATATAATGTGTATTTATATTTGGTCCCAATTTAATTAATATTTGTGAGTTGTTGCAGAAACATTACAGAGCTACAGGGCAATAGAAAAGGTCAGAAGCATGTACAGCTTTGTGTTAGAAGGACACTATGTAGTACACAAAAACACAAAAAATACTGCGACTGGAGCTTCATATTTATACTCTACACTTAAGCTGATGCCACGCTTGCCCTGACACTTGAAGCACGTTCCTCTGCTCCCATCCCCACTGAGGAACTGAGTTTACCAGGATAAACTGGACAACTCACCCAGCTCTCTCCAGTGAATGTGAAATCAGGCAGGTTCAAAAGTTCTTGAAAAGCAGAATGGACTGGCAGTCAGACACAAGCATGGCATCGTTTATAAGCCTTTCCCATATACTACCTCACTTCAGGCAATGCAGCTGAAAAACCTCACCTTCAATTTTTCTCTTAGACTTTCCTTTTCTGCCAATAGTCTTCTAGTCAGTGCAACGTCTCTTTCTTCTTCCACATGACTTTGAGAAACTAAGTTATTTTTTGCTTCTCTTCTCAGCCTGTTTAATTCACTCTGAGACTTTAAAAGGTTATCACTTGTTAGTACATGTGGATTGCAATTAATACAGTATATATGCTGACAAAAAGAATGTTTCAGTGCTGTTATCCCCACACAAGTGCTATTATAGCCCTAGATAACTAAAATATATTTCAAGTCACACAGTGGCATGACAACTCAAACTGCCAACACACTTGGCATCCTTCTGCTCTTCCAAGTACAGACTAACTTCACTCCGTTTTCTCATCATTTTAAGTACTGCCAACACCTTTTTTTTCTACCTGGGTCTTTACCCAACTTTCACATGCATTCTTTTGTTTTTTTTTTTCCTGATTTTTTCATTTCCCAATGCCAGTAGAAAGTTAGAATAGCTTTGAAGTTAATACATGAACATTGGAACACACAATTTTATTAACAAGTTAAAAAAAGAAGTGTATTTTTTATCATTTTTAGTTATTTTCTAGTAGGTCTGTACTCCTCAAGTTCTATTATAAAGCAGAGTTTCTTCTTTTTAAACAAGCAATAGTAAAAAATAAGTGCTAATCAGTTATTTCAATGCCCATTATAAGGAATCTCTTCTTACCTCCTCATAAAGAACATTTAATCTGTCTCTTTCTGCCGTCAATAACTTGACATTGGACTGAATTTCTATCATGTGTTTTTCAAATCGGTCTAACATGGACTGTAGCTCATCCCTTTCTCTGGTGATCAGTCTAAGATCTTCACTCTGCAAAGTGATCGATTAATAACATTTAGGTTAAAATATACTAATTAAAATATTTAGATAATTAAGTAATACAAGAAAGAAAGAACCCATACAATTAGTAATACTCAAAAAACACATTCATAGAATCACAGAATGGCTGGGATTGGAAGGGAATTCAAAGCCCACCCAGTCCCAAACCTCTGCCGTGGGCTGGCTGCCACCCACTGGATCAGCCTGCCCAGGGCCCATTCAGCCCGGCATTGAGCACGTCCAGGGACGGGGCACCCACAGCTTCTCTGGGCAGCCTGTGCCAGCGCCTCACCACCCTCAGTAATAATAAATAATTACATAATAGATTTTAATTCCAAGTGGCATTGCAGGTATAATTTAACCATGAGAACTAACTGCTATAGAGAAAAACAGCTAATACTAAGATTTGAAACTTTGTTTCTTTATCATCTGATTCTATTTATTTTACAGAAATTGACTGATAATAAATAAATATTACTGTAAAATATGAATAGGGAAATAAAAAGCAAGTTCACTGAAGTTATTCTTAGCTAATTTTTTATGCTAAGAATGTAATTTAAAAAAACTACTACGCATTTACTGCTACTGAAAATATATACGATAGCTCCTTAAATTAATCTACACTGTCTCCATTAGTTTTCCAGCTTGTACTGACAATAGGAATGTTACCTTCTCCGGAGTCCTACGGCTTGGGCTAGGCCTTCGTTTTACCATTTTCTGCAGATACTCCAGTTCTCGCTTATAATAATCTCTGTCATCTTCTAAAGTTTTTACAAACGCATCTAGACGAGATGGAGATTTGTCTCCTAGGGCTATACCATATTCTAGCCTCATTCTTTCTATTTCTAGGACAAGTTCTCGTTCTGCAGAAAAAGAAATAAAAACAACTGGATAGGAACCTTATGAATTTTGTCAGAGACATTTGCATTTGGAATGGGCTAACATCCAGCAGCTGCCTGGGTACCTCATCTGCTGAAAGGGATGCAGGGGTCCTAGCCCACCGTTGTCTGCACGTGAGTCAACGGTGTGCTTTGTAACTGAGGCCTAGCAGCATGTTGGGCTGTGTCAGTGGAGATGCAGACTGAGGAATGTGATTATTTCCCTTTAGTTAGGGCTCATTAGATCACATTTCCAGTACTATACCTGGTTTTGTTCCCTGTAGTACAAGAAAAATGTTGATAAACCTGAGTTAGTCCAGGGGAGGACCTCCAAGCTAGTCTAGTAACAGAATACTTGCCCTGTGAGGAATGGCTGAGGGAACTGGGCTTGTCCAGCCTAGAAAAGAGACAGCTCCTGAGGGACCTAACAGTGGCCTGACAATACCAACAGGAGTTTATTGATAAGATGGAACCAGTTTCTTTACAGATGTGGGTAAACAGTGAACAAGGGTGATAAATTGCTACAGGCAAGCAATCTATCAAGCAAGAGAAGGAAAACATTTTTACTTTGAGCATAAGTAAACACTGGAATGGGTTGCCTAGTGAGACTGAAGAATCTCTGTCCTTAGAGGTTTTCAAGATCTGGACAAAGCTCTTACGAAACACAGTCTGAAGTTAGTCACTCAGAAAGACAGAATAAAAATAGTTTGGGATGAAACAAATTACTGTGTAAGAAACTGCCATATTACTATTATTAAGGATGCCCTGTGGGATCACGATCCAACTGTGAAACTTCAACTTCCAGCTCTCAAGTATGTGCTTTTGTCACAAAATATTTCACTTAAATTAGATTGAAGACCTACAGACTTCCTTTTAGTTGACATATTAGCATTATTAGTTTCCCAGTATTAACTGTATCTTAAACATGCAAGATTTTCTTTCAAAAATTAAAGATAATTTACAGGAATCTACATTTTATCATATACCTTTTATTTCAAAGTTCTCAATTTTTTCTGTCAGCCTTTGTTTCTCTTGTTCAAGCTGGTTTAACAGTACTTCAAGATTCTCTTTATCATCTGCTTTTCCAAAGAGTTCTTCACTCAGCCTCTCGTTCTGTCGACGACATGAGCACAACTCCTGAAGTAACAAGCATTATTACAAAAAATTATGAGTGCCAACAGAGACACCTAGAAAAAAAAGTTGCTTAATGTTTTGTTAAGCTTCTGACATTCAACACTGTTGTACACATACCAATTAAGAAGCAAAGTAATTACTACATTAAGAAAATCCTGTAGGATGCCACTATTAATTTTTGGTAAAAATTATTCGGTCATGGCAATTACAACTTCAGAGAGCAGAAATAATAATAACAAAATGTACAATAAGGACAGTGAAGCATATTGCCTACACAGGTTTCTTTCAGCTTATTTTTGCAACAACGTGATGTAGCTTCTTCATCTCTTACATTTATTACATTAGTCTGATAGAATTCAGAGGTACTATAAAAGTTTTATTAAAAAAAATTAAGCACTGTTGCTTTTTATGACAGAAATGTGAATGTCAGGTATGATAAAATTGCTACAAAGAACTCTTGAATTGGATGTATTTTTACTTACTGATTTAAGCTTTGTTACTGTTTCTTCAAGATCCTGTATTTCACTGTCTTTTCTTTCAATTTCCTTCTGTCAATCA
Source organism: Alectura lathami (assembly GCA_013399715.1). Taxonomy (NCBI): domain Eukaryota; kingdom Metazoa; phylum Chordata; class Aves; order Galliformes; family Megapodiidae; genus Alectura; species Alectura lathami. The sequence continues at coordinate 193,162 of VXAV01011496.1, forward strand.
TAAGAACCTTTAAGTTAAAAGTTATGTATTCAAAATAACAATTCATTTGTTATGATAATTAAGGAAATAGATTTTTCTAAGAAATAAAATATAATTAGCTTCTTGTAATCTTCCAAATCACATGTTCACACATCCATTAAAGCTGCTATTAACTGAAAGTGCATTCAATTTGTACCATACACTCGTTTTGAACAAAACTGCTAAATGAATCACTCCATGACTCCTCATAGAAATTAAAAAAAAAACACCTCTCTCCAAACACTCCTCACTGTTGCAAATGTCTATTCTCTATTAATAGTTTTAAGTATCTCAGAATTTTGTTTCATACTGAGCTAACAGAAAAAGGAAGACAGATTGCCTCTTAGCTGAACTAATCTCACTTAATATAGTAATAAGACAAAATTGCTGCAATTAATCTTTTAGTGAGAAATTCCATATACTACTAAGTAAACTGGAAAAAATATTTTCAATCTTCCTTTAGGCAACTTGTTGCAGTTAAAACGGCCAATAGGTAAATCGCTGCAATTAAGATAAAAAGAGTCACCCGGGAGCTAAAATCCTACTCACTGTAAAACATTAGTGATTACCTTTGCTTCTCCTATTTCTTTATCTGCAGTCTCAAGCACAATTTCTTTGTGTCTTTCCAACTGCTGTGCCAAATGGTCTATTTCGTTCAGTTCTTGACACAGTTCTTCATTTTTATTGCTTAAATGCACTACCTCGCTGGTCACGTTTTGTTTGGTGTCCAAGAGGTCTTGAATGCGATTTTCAAGTTCTTTGTTTGTGTGCTGAAGATACTCAACCTAAAAGATATTTTTCATTAAAGCATTAGTATGTATTGAACTAGACAGCAGAAGCTCCTCCTGATCTTCTGAAATACACTGCCTCTAGATTCACATAATAAAAGCGTTATCCCGTAAAAAACAGCCAGATTTTCTATTCTTAGAGAAAATAAATACCAACATGAAAAAATATGATTTTACAAGCATGCAAGGTGAAACAGTTCATTATTACACTGTTCTTACAATTTTACCATTATACCTTTTCATGCAAGTATAGGTCAGAGAGACAGGGACAGAAGAAAAAATATAAACAATAAATTACACTAGATGGGGAAATGGGAGCCAGAAATATCTTGAAAAACAATGAACCAGAGGTGCTGCACTTCCATCTCTATACAACTTTCCTCAGAACCCCAGAAAGAAGTGCTGCTGTAGGCACAGAAGACAGTCTGAATCTTTCCGCAGTCACAAATGCTACTATGTAGAGATATCCACCCATCTACTGCCAGAGAGTAGAAGTGCCAGATTGGCACTGAGCCTGAGCAAACAGCCTCGATGGCCCCCAGCCAGCTTTATGCAGCTCTGGAAATACAGTACAGACACCTGGGCTCACTCTCTGTGCAATCAGTTTGTCTTCAGCACAACTTACTAATTCAGGATCGGTGAACACTGCAGTACTGCTTCCAAGTCATAGCTCATACCAAATTTTTGCACAGCTGAACCTAAGCTGGTAAACTCTGCAGCCTGGCTCTGCAGGACACTGTGTATCACACGCAATCAGTATACAAATGGTATAAACCCAGAGACAGACCACACCTGATCCATATTCCAGCCTGCCTTGCATTTGACTTAGAAATTCTCCTTCTGAGACCAATATTGAATGCGTGCTGATATGCACAGTAAACACAAACATCTTCACTCTAAGCTTATCCTTTCCTTGAAAGTCTATGGTGGAGTACAGGTGAGGATCATTTGAATTAAGAGGGTTCCCCACCATCTGATAAGATTAAGGTATCAGATAACCTGATAATCTGATGAGATTACTTGCAGGACTTCTTGATAAGTATACAGACCAGTGTTAGTTCCTGAAACATAGATGGAATGTACATACACACAATTTAAAAGAAGATAATTTAAAATTTAAAAGAAAACAAGTAATTTCTAACTTAGCAAAAACAGGATATCATAGAGAAATTTCCTGAGTGCTCTCAGATTAACATCACTACACACAGATGTGAGTTCACAGAATTATTTAAGACAGTAAAATAAATTTGTTTAGACAAGGAACTCTATGCAAGTTAAGTCTGAATTTATACCTAATAGTAAATCCTTTTTCTAAAGAAGAGCTAAAAGTTGTCAAGTTTTTTTTTAGATCAGTAGTATTTTTAGTTTTGATTAACCAACAGTAATGAACTCATTACCTGTAAATTTAAATGGGCAATAAGCTTCTCATTACTTTTACTTCTTGATTCCAGAGATATAACTTCATGAGAACGACCACCATCTAATGCCAGCATTAGGCGTTCTATTTCTTTGTCTCTAAGCTCAACCTTTGAGGAAAAAGAAAATCTTTATTATCTTCTGTAGCATTGAACAGTACCTTTGTTCTGTTAACAGCTTTCATTCACTAAGATATGAATGAAAAAAGAAGTTGGTGTCCACTAATCCGCAGACATTGAAAGATAAAATATATGAACAATTGATGCAATTCCTTCGTTTATAGATAATCTGATTGATCACATCTGATTGATCAAATCTAATAAAGAATTGTAAAATCTGCTGTCCATAAACTTTCAAAAAATATAAATGAAATACAGCCAGTCCAAACAGTGAAAAAAAAAATCCCAATGTACCTGTGATCAAATTACTGTTTTCGACCAACAGATGCTTCTCCATTAAAAAAAACTAGATGTACAAAAAATTCTACTTATAATCATGAAGAATATTGAATGTAAATTTTACGTAGAAAAAATATGTCAGCAAAAGCAGTGAGCAAACATTCCATCATTTCTGTTGTCTACAAAAGTACAAATTCAAAAGGAGTGCAGAGGAAAGAAATAGAAGAATTGTGTTTCATAACCCCTACATTGCTTTCGTAATGAGGTTAAAATAAAAAAATTATAATCAACGCCTTTGCAAGAGCTACTAGATAATAATTAAAAAAAAAACCTGTAAACATACCTGCTTACTATAATTTTTCTTTCCATTTTCAGATATCTCCAGTTTTTCTTGTAGCTCTGCTACTTCTGACTGAAGTTCATGAATTCTGAAATGCAGCAATACATTCTTTATGTGGATTCATGGAAGAAATATACGTGCACAAAATTAAATACTAGTATTTTCTCTTTCCTCCCAAATGTAAACCTAAACTGGCAGAGGAATATTCCATACCGTATGACATCATGTGAAAACTTTAAAAACTGTGAGTTGGGTGGGGGGGGAGCTGCCACCCAGGGACTGGCTGGGCATTGGTCAGCGGGTGGTGAGCAGTTGCGTTGTGCATCACTTGTTTCATATATTATCATCATCACTACTATTATTTTCCTTTTCTCTTCCTCTTCTTTCTTAGTAAATAGTTTTTCATCTCAACCCATGAGTTCTACTTCGTTGGTTTTTTTCCCCATTTCTCTCCCCCATCCCAGCTGGGGGAACAACTGAGCGAACGACTGTGTGGAGCTGAGCTGCCTGCCGGGTTAGACCACAACAAGGGTCTTCCCAATCCTCCAACAGCCGCTGTGCATTTTTTTACCTCTTCTTGAATGTACTTTTGCAGAAGGACCACTAGCTTGGGTGATGGGCTCAGCTCTGGCCAATGGTGTGTTTTGGAGCCAGCTGAAACCAGCTGAAACAGGGCACCTCTTGGTCTCCTCTCAGGGGCTACCCTTGCCTACCCTTCCCTTACCCAGGGCTTTCCCTGCTGCCAAAACCTTGCCATGTAAACCCACTACAGACATATTCAGAACAAGAAAAATTGTCTTGAATCTTTCATAATATAGGTTCTCCAGCCAAAAACAGTATGACACAATCAATATGATAGCCTTCCACTATAAACATGAAAGATCCTTTTGCTCCTTCACAAAACCTTTAGCTTTTTTTTCCAGAATCTCTCACTTAAAATTCAGTATAAAAGTAAAACCTGCATAGAAATCTTAAGAAATTTTTTTTAAGGAAATAAGTAGCTTATTAAATATCCTTGCAACTTCATTGTAGGCAGCATGGTCAATCGCTAAGCAAAATCCTATTTAAGAACTATAGGGTTCTCAAAACACTGCCAAATATCTTTTCCCTCAAGCAAATCTGAAAGGCAGAAAGTGTTGAGGGAGTCACAGCAGCAGACATCTACTGCCTATGCTTCACCATTTAACGGTTCTCTAGATTACCGGTTGTCAGCCACCTGCAGAAGGTCAGCGACGTACGGGTCCTCTGGCTGAGGCACTGGGTAGGCACTGACACCGGACGGAGGGACAGGCTGGTCGATCTGCATGCGCTGACGCCTGAATGGAATGCTTCTTTTTCTGCCACCTGAAGAAGCCCAAACCCAAACGGCTGTTACTTGGGGTTACAGCAAGGGAGTCTTCTCCTTTTATACAAAATGAAATATTTATTCCACTGCTTCTGAACTGACATAATACATCATTTTAATCTTAGTGTAATAAGTTGGTAAAATTTGTACATTCCAGACAACACCACTCTTGCAGCTTAGTATTGGTTTTGCCAAAATTCAGTCTTAAAACAAAGGAATGTGCAAAGTCCAGTACAGGTATTTTGCCCCAGTAATTTGTCCACATCACAACTTATGTGGTAATGACATCTCCTCCATACAGAGAGGATGACTGAATTCAGAGCCCAAAGTTTCAAAAGGCAATGTCATTTTATTAGATAGTGTTAATTTACTGTCGTAATTTCTCTTCCTATAGGGAAATAAAACCACAAAGATTATATTCGGAAGAGCCAAAGAAAAGCCAAGAGAAAAGCTGAAGTATCTATGATTATTTACACTCACCAGGTGTTTGCACCACTGCTTGCAGATTCTTCTCCTGAAGCTGTTGAATTTTTTCAGTCTTGGCTTTGTTCTCTTTTTCCAGCAGTTTAATATTATGCATGTACTGGTTATTCAGAAATCTCAGGTCAGCAGTTTCATGTTCAACTCTCCTTAAGCTGGCTTTCAAATCTTCAAGGGAGATAAAGAGCAATTTTACCATTTTCATTCATTATTATTTTTCCTAGTAGCACCAGAATAGGTATTAGAACTAACCTTATATTTTTTTTTCATAACATGAAGTTTTCAAATACCCATTCTAAGTTTACGTATACATGTACACATATAAATGCAAATATGTGTTCATATATGATAATATAAATGATATCTAGCTCTTTGTAGAATAAAAGCACATGTAAAAACAGTATTTTTAATTTTTAAATAACAAAGTAGCATTTCAAGGTATGAAAGCATATGTTAAAAAGCTCTAACGGTTTCATGTTTGATCATCACAATGATTTGCCAGGCTTCGGAAGCCTTTTAATTACAAAAGAAATATCTACACTTGAGCCTTTGTTCATTAAAGGCACCAAAGTCAGTGGTCACTCAGACGCACAAGTAGAGGTATACGAATCTGCAGATTTGTCCACAATTGTAGTTTAACACTGAAGGATTAAAAAAAAAAAAAAAAAAAAGCATAATTTTTATATTACCTTTAACACAATGATCAGATTGCTCTTTCAGTTTTAGTATTTCCAAATGTAGTTCATTATTTTCCCTGGTCAGTTTTGCATTCTCTGTTTTATAAGGTTCTAAAACAGCATCATAATTGCTGCACTCCTTTTCAATTTTTCCAGCAGATAACTTTGCACTGCGCAGGCTCTCTGTTGTATGAACAAGGTCACTAGAGTCAAGGAGAACTAGACATGTTAGGAATGTTATCAGCCTTGAAATTGCAGCTTCAAATATTCATTATGATCTTAGAAACAAAACATGACCACATTAAAGGTAGAATAAATGGGTTCCAAGAAAGACAAAGAGAACATTCGCGTAAGCAAAATGGAAAGATAGGAATCATTCACTCAAAAAAAAAAGAAAAAAAAATAGTACATAGGAAAGGACAGGACAAACACATAAAATAAAGCTATGGAGAAAGCATATCAGGAATTTCCTTCTGATAGTTCCGTAAACTCTCTTTATTACGTAAAGTGAGAAATTCAAAATTGGCCAGATGAATTTTTAACTCCAAACACTACATACCTTGTAGCACTGCCTACCACAGAAGAAAGCCTTAGTTACGCATTTAAAAGATCAGAAGGTTTCTAGTATTTACATGGTGATCAGCATTCCCATAACTGAGATTACTGGTAAGTAGCTATAAACATTTTTGTTTAGTTGGTGACCAAGAGACCAAACCTGTCAGGCAACAGAAGGAGACAATGCTGCAGGCAGATCACTCCACATTTGCCCACACACGGCTCTTCTGTCTGAAAGCTGAATTTTCCTAGAGCTATCTTAATAATTCTATTAATTAAAATAAACCTTAGCATGTTCTCATTGCTTAAACAAATCTGAATTCATCGCACACAGGAACTAAATGTTAGCTTTGGAGCAACACTGCCTGAACATAATCTTTAGACTAATCATTTTCCCTCACGTCAAAAACCAAGCAATACCTACTACATGATTACCACATTTTTTTCCATGAGTTCCTTTTGAATACCTAAAAAGCTTTTCCACCAAAGGTAAGCTCTCCACTCCCAAGGGCTGCCGGTAGCCCAGCTGATCCAGGCGCTTCCGGAGGTTAACGAACTTCCGCTCTGCGGCTGTCGTCATCGTGAACACGCCTGCAGGGTGGCTTCTGTAACGCTCAGGAAAAATAGGACAGCCGCTCAACACTGTCTGTTACAGCATTTGCTCTCTAAAGGAGAAATAATACAGAAAATTGAAATGGAAAAGTAATTTATCGCATAGCAAATAAATACATAAGCACGTTCTGAAAATTTAGGCAAACCAAAACAGAATCAGAAGGCAACTGAAAAGCTTTCAACATACCTACACCTTTATTTAAAAAGAAACATTTGCCTTGGCAATTAGTTGTTTCTTTCTGAGCATTTTCTAACATCCTAACATACGGAGCTGCCCAAGGCCAGGCTGGATGGGCCCTGGGCAGCCTGATCCAGCGGGTGGCAGCCAGCCCACGGCAGGGGGTTGGGGCTGGGTGGGCTGTAAGGTCCCATCCGACCCAAGCAGTTCTGTGACTCTGTGATCTTAAGAGTATAAACATAAGCATTTTCTTTCCTGAAATGAACTTCCACAAATCCAGAAATCCTCCACAGTCCAAATGATAGTTTGTTCCCCAAAACCCCAATATTTTTTTCTTTCATATCTACATCTTTTCAAGTTCATAAAGCAGTACTTAACACAACCTCTGCCAATCAACTGTAATTGTAAAATTGCCTACAATGCAATTTGGAATACAGATCGACTTTGAAAATCTTCTGTGAGGGAAAACAGGGAAGATAAAACCATTAATGTACTATAAATCCTATCTGCTTTGTTTTCTGGCAAATACAGTTCAAGGATCAGAGGGGTTTTTTGTTTGTTTGCTTGTTTTAACAGATTAGTTGGTTAGGTTTTTGTTTGTTTATTATTAACCTGATCTAAAAGGGGCTCCATCAGCACCACCATATCCCAGTTCAGAGGAAAATTTTGGTTTTGCCATATACATTTGAAGAGGGAAGAATTATTACATTGTTACATCCTTCTGGATTCAGAGATACAAAAAGAAAAGAAATGGAGTACTGAAGTTGATGCTTTTCAGATACAGGCAAACTTCTCTTCAATAGTTAGACCACGCTGTTTCACAATTTCACAATAAAAGACATAAGGGTGGTGAAGCACTGGCACAGGTTGCCCAGAGAGGTGGTGGATGCTCTGTCCCTGGAAACCCTCAAGGTCAGACTGGACAGGGCTCTGAGCAACCCGATCCAGCTGTAGGTGTCCCTGTGCCCTGCAGGGGAGTTGAGCTGGGTGGCCTTCAAAGGTCCCTTCCGACTCAAACGATTCTGTGATTCTGTATTAAACAGGTATGCGCAGGTATTTGAAACTAAAAGCATTTATTATTTATAAAATGAGAATGCATGTAATTTTCTCTCCTGCTTGAGGCTGGAAAGAAAGATTTCATCCCATCGTATCAAAGCACTGCAGACGGGTCTAGGAGTAGGAGTACGGTTGCCAGCTATGCTCAGTGGGTGAGAGGAGCTCACCACTCCTGTGGGCACACATCTGTTCCAGGTACTACGAAACCAAAGCACTTCAGGACGTTGAGATATTAAGGAGGCAAGAGCATGGAAAAGACTTTATTACGTATTGTAGTGGGATGGTTCCCACCTCCACTAAGTGCTAACCATCAGCGTGAAGCCTCCTGAATGCTCTTGTTCTCCTTCAGTTGCCAAAGACTGAAGCTGAAAGTAACGACCGGGGCATTTCTGCAGGTACTGAAGACACACATTTAAGTCTTTAAAGACAATAATGTTTGTACACTTTTTCACACAGGAGAATGGAATTGGAAAGAAATTATGGGTCAGTAATTCCAGGCCCTGCCCTTACACAGAACCACATCTTAAATCTCATATCCTCAACAGAAGGCCTAGCACTAGCACTTATCAGAAAGCATTCACTAACTTCTCCATCAGGAAAGCATGGTTTTCTGGAGAGACAGAACGAAAGTAAGAATGGTGGGTCGGGGTCGGTAGAATTTGGCTCAGCGCTACCCAACGTCCTATGCCTCTGACAGCTGAGACAGTGAAAGTTTAAAACCATAAAAAGCATGAGCCAAGCGTTCCTCCGACATGCCTTTTTTCTCTATAAGGATTTTTTGGGCACAAAACGGTACGTTCCTAACTTATCATTTGCCTGTGATGCTAACATCTCTTTTTCCATGCGGTAACCGTGACTTTAGAGCCCATGATGTGTGTTCCTCTGCATTTATCAGCACTGACCCTTAACTTACATTCCACCACTGTGATAATCTTCTGCAACCCTGGAGACTGCTCTCAGCAACTCCGTGTAACGAGGAAACTCTGCCCCTCCCTTCTTTCAGGTCAATGTTAAGCAATGGAAAATTCTCTTCATGCTCATCGTATGGTAGCACTTGCTACCCCAGCCTTTAATCAGCTGCTGACCCATGAAACAATCTTTCCTCCATTCCCAAAAGACACCTGCTTTCTTAAAAGCTTTTGGTAAAGAACATTCTCAAGAGCTTTTTGGAAACCCTTACACAGCCAACTCAGAATACCATCTTTAAAGAAATTTAATACCCTTGAGAATCACCATGACAGGCATGCTGAGTGTACCAGAAGTGCCTGTGAATTTGCTGCTCACAATTTTTTAATTTACCTCAAAGCACTCTAACAACTTTGCTGCAATATGGTATTTCTCACCGGAGATTGGCTACATTAACTATATAAATAGTTTACATCATCCATTATTTATTACACGTAATTTAGCGTTGCTGGAAAGAAAATATGCTTTACATTTTAGATGAAAAACAAAACCTCAGATAAACAAAAGGGGAAAATTAGATGTTACTGAAAATCAGGTATTCCCAGACAAGGATTTAACAAAATAGCTAAATAAGTACGTTTCTCAGCTATTCACAGCAGAAATATTCAGGGCGAATAACCTTATTTTTTCATTTCTACGTTGCTCATGAAGACTGCTTAGTAACTGTCATGTGCGTCGTTCTGTGACATGTCTTTTGGACCTTGCTTTTACAAAATACACAGGCTGAGCACCTGCAAACTAGTCTCAGCTTTTCTATTGACATGGAATGACCCAAACTGACATGGAAGAGCAGCAGTAATGGAATTATAGCCTTGAGCAACTGGGGTTTAATGCATAAATTTGCGCGCACGGAGCAATGTTAACAGGCAGGGGCGTTGCTTGTACCAGGCTAGCCAGAGCTAACTGCCCCGGCCGGAAGCTTTGTGCGGGGCAGCCCTCCTGAAGCAGCTTTACGCTTCCTTTCGCCACCCTCCCCCCGGGCCCGCCTTACCGACGCGCCGTTAATGGCGAATTCTTCCGGCGCAACCCGCGGGGGAGAGGCCGAGACGCGTCACCGAGGCACCGGCGGAGACTGCGGAGCCCCGAAGGAACGCGAGCCGCCCAGCGGCTGCCGGGGCCAAGCCGCGCTCCCTCGCCCAGCGCCGCGCCGGC
>VXAV01011496.1:216075-228395 GCA_013399715.1 Alectura lathami
TTACAGTAAATGGGCATGGTAAAATTTCCTTACGTTCGTAGTACACAGAGAATCCCTAACCAATAAAAGGCATTTGCATACATACACCAGAAGCAGTATGTGGTATTAGGAAAATTTTGATGAGGATGGATGCTGCAAGCCCCCAAAATGGAGCAGCCAACAGAACCTACTGTAATAGAATAATACTTCTAAATGCCACAAACATGCCTTAAATTCTGGATGTTTTCAAGTAGCCAGCACCACTGACAATTTTAATGCCAAACTCAAATCTAATTCCAGTCTAGTTTTTAAATTTTGGGTTTGGGGCAGTTTTTGAATAAAGAAGTGTAGGGCAGATATATTTAGCATATATGCATCTGCCACACACTGGTCCTCCATTCATAGTCCTCCATTTCCAAATGCATGGGACAACACTGCAGAATGTGAAGAACCTACAGGCAAAGATCTGGCCCAGGACAATCAGAGGCATCCCAAAGGCTTCTGAGAAGCCACATCATATATTTATATGTCAACAGTAGCACTCTTTCCCACACTTGATTTTATGGTATTTAAGCATCAAACTCTTGGCTTCATCAGAAGAAAGAAGAAAATAAAAAAACTCAAGTATGAATGCTCATGATCCAGATTTTTTTTTTTTTTTTTTGGGGGGGGCATAAAAATGCAGACAAAGAACCTTCCACCAGCACAGAATGCCAGAAGTCTCCCAGCATCCCCACTGCATTTGAGGCATTCAAACAGCAGTGCTATTCCCAAAGCACAAAACAAACAAACAAAAAAAAAGGCAAGAACACACACCGACACAGGTTGGAAACAGGTCACCCTCAGCGTCTGAGTACAACTGGAGCATTATGCACCTTCGCCATTACTGTTCAGAAGTGGTATGTTCTGAAGTAACGCACAACCAGTGGTATTACAACCCCTGCCTTCAACACAGAACGCTTTGACATTACACACCATTATAAGCTGTTATGGAATAAATACATAACTTGACGTTCAAATGGAGTGAAATCATATTCATAACAGCTTTTAAAACATGATTTGCTTTTCCGTATGTGCAGGTGAGACCAGTAAGAACATGATTAGTACCGAGGAGGGAAGTTTTCTTGGTCTAATTCACTGTCAAATTTGCTTGTGGCCTTAAGTACACAGCCACTGATAACCATTACTTAATGGCTTAATTACCATTCGTAACATTAAGAGTTCAGAGAGAGTCCTCACTTCTAGTGTTGGCTTTGGGATTGGTGCCTACCATTTTTCAGAGGACTGCACACTTGGGCCAAGTGTTCTGTGTGAGCCAGTCACCAGCGAAACTCAAAAACACAGTTTTGTATGACTGGAGATGTAACATTATGAAAGAAAAGAAACCAAGAGAACTGGTTAAAAAAAAAAATCCATTGCTGCTCTCCTCGTAGGCCATTCTGTGCAAAGTTCAAACGCTTGAAGTTTGCACAAACACACAACAGAAGCCTTCTAAGTGCAGCTCTCACACTGGTGAATTGAAGGACCTCTTCCTCCAAAATGCCAGATGACTTCACATTTACAGACGTCAGGAATGTAACTGCTACAAAAACTGTCTCATCACAAATGCAGATCACAAATGAAGTGCCAGGATATAATGTTTTAAAAGTCAGTTTACATTAGGGTAAAGTGTTTAGTTACTCCGTTATGATCCATTCCTAAAGCTTGGAAAGCTAACTAATGACACACTATGGCACTGCCTGCTCTCCATGTCCGACAGCCTGCCAAGACTCATCTTTCCAGCAACCTTCTCCCTTAATCAAAGCCACTCTCCTGCTTCCTTACTCTCATTGCTTTTCCCTGCTTTCCACCACCAACAGGACCCCAAATAGGCTCGAAAGAACTTACTCGTTCAAGCTGCACCCCACTTTTGAATTTCGAATTTGGACACAGGCAAACTATGACAAATATAAGTATCTTAGACACGTTGAACCCGTGCACTTGACAACATAGTACAGCCAATATATAAACACTCCTATACTACTGATGTTTTAAGTATTCAGTTTTGTTTCTTTGTTTTAAAGCTTCACTTCCATACTCCTACTAGACATTTCTCTCCTATCAGGAATACACGCTCATCTAAACAGGGAGACCTACAAGCTAACCAAGTATGTTAACTACTTTCAGACTACGTAGCAAATCTCACACAAGTTTGCTCATGTGGAATCACCACTAAAAGTAGCTACTTCGAAATCCACCTGAAATCTTAGTAAAAGCAGAAGTAATAGCTGAAGAAACACACACGTGCTGCCCAAGCTTTCTGTAACTCCAAGAGCTGATTTTTCAAATTTCTTACAGCAATAGGATAGTTACAGTAATAAAATTGAATGGTAGGTAATTAAAAACTTGAGTGTAGATTTAAAATTTGAGAAATATCGTATCTAATCCTTCCAAGTTGCCTAATTTCACGATGTTTCAGTTGTACTGCTTTGGCCCTGGGGAAGTCAGAAGTCTAGCCAATCACAGTTTTCACCCAGCTTTCTCCTTGCCAAAGCTGAACAGTTTGAGACCATTATAAAATTGTCCCTAGATGTTATAATGAGTATTTTATAAGTACTAAAATTCAAGGAAAGATATATGCCTCCTGGAAGCTTACCAAACTTTTTTCCTTCTTTAGTTGTGCCTGTCATCTTGATCTTGGCAACTTCAAAGAAATCTTTTATTTCTCTTTCATATAGTCGTGATAAATAATCCATGTAATTCTTAAATGAAAAACGTAAAGTTGGTTAACAAGCAGACATACTTGTTTTGATTAATTAAACTGATCTTTAAAAACAGCACATAAATTCTACTGAATAACAGTGACCCGTTTTGGACTGCACAGATACATTTTTATGCATGTTACATACATTTATGACATTTAAGTGGGATTTATTCATTTTCTTAGTGAGTTTGTTGAGGCCCAGAACCCACAACTACTCCTCTATAAGGAAACATTTACAATGTGGTACATAGAAATAGGATTACTAGTGACAGAATATTATGGAATTTAATTCAAGTGAACGAATGAAGAATGGCGNAAATGAAAAACGTAAAGTTGGTTAACAAGCAGACATACTTGTTTTGATTAATTAAACTGATCTTTAAAAACAGCACATAAATTCTACTGAATAACAGTGACCCGTTTTGGACTGCACAGATACATTTTTATGCATGTTACATACATTTATGACATTTAAGTGGGATTTATTCATTTTCTTAGTGAGTTTGTTGAGGCCCAGAACCCACAACTACTCCTCTATAAGGAAACATTTACAATGTGGTACATAGAAATAGGATTACTAGTGACAGAATATTATGGAATTTAATTCAAGTGAACGAATGAAGAATGGCGGGAACGCAGCTCCGTTGTTCAGTCTCTGTGCAAGATGCCATTCATAAACATCTTCCTGAGTACATGTCCTCCTTCAGTACAACAACAACAGACCTGAAAACTCTGGGAAGCACATGCCCTGTGTGCTTACTACAAGATTCTAGGAATCCCAAGTTAATGTTTGCAACATTGTCAAAACTAAGCTGGACTTTTAAGAAGACAACTGGCACAACAACTGAAATAAGTTCCAAGGTTTTCTGTTCTGTTTAGACTTTTAGTACAAAGGTTATAATTTTTTTTTATTCATGGACAAAGATTGTTCTTCCCCCCTATTTACTTCGGAATGTTGTTACTTACCATATATAACACATAAATACATCTCTAATTTTGTATTGTTTAAGAAAACCACAACGATGTCAGCCACTTATTTAACATTTGTCTTACCCCAAAGTGAAAGAACAATTAAAAGTCATTTTAGGAGTCTAATTTAAATCTTCTGTCGTTGAGATTTTAAGACTGGCAGTACTTCAATAAAAGACGACTTGTTCTGTTAAGGAACAATCTTCCCTGACTTCTGTCTAAATACTTTTTTCACTTCAGGCCAGTTTTAAGCAAGATAGAAACATTCTGACTTTGTATACATGTAACTGTTAACTATTTTATCTGCTTTACAAGAGACCTCTGAAGTTTTTGACAGTCAAGTGAAATGAAGAAAATGAAGTCTGTTGAGATAAAAATGTAATAAAGGTAGCAAGCACATCAACATGAAAATAGCTTAATTATGTTTCTTACTAGATTATAAAATGATAAACTTGTTTTACGTAAAGGTTAATATCATGTGATACTTCAGAACACAGACATCTTGGAAAAAAAAAAAAAATACAAGATACAACAAACACCAGAAATGAAGTTTCCTATTCCAAAGAGAAACAGGAGAAGAACAGTGAATTTAACATGAAGGAAGAGTAAAAGAATATGGACACAGACAATTCTTGTGAATCTCAGAAATAGCCTACTGTGTAAATCCTGAAGCATCAATGGAGCACTTCGCATACCTTTGTTAGCCCTTCGTATTTCCCATAGTCTGTGTTCTTGAGCCACTCCATGAGTTTTGCATAGCGAAGCAAGTCTCTGTGAAATGGATGGTGATTGGGTAACATCAATTCAACAGAGTGCTGGGCAAGGGTAGAACTCTGATCGTGACCCTTGACAGGAGAAAGTATTAAAATAATCAGAAGCACTACACGGATGTACTAGAAGCTTCCTCAAAAACTTGAGCACAGACAGCACCCTGCTCAGACAAACAGAAAAGGATCAAAATACCCTGCGCAGAAAAAAGTCATCAGACCCAGACTGAAGAGATGCCGGACATAACACAAGCACTGGGCGTGGCACGTAGCGCACTGCAGTAAGCTTGTTTTTTTGTAAGGTTCTTGCTGTATGCAGCTTTGCCTTTAAGAGCAAGTCAGCTTTGCATTTTTTTTGCACAAGAATGCAAGGTACAGCTCAGTGAAGATTTAATGATAAGCATTCAACTGTTTCTGATAATATCTCAGAGATTATTACATTATTTCTCTAAAAATTAGAAGAAAAACCAACCCTCTGGCTGCTTGTTAAAGCTCTTTTTCCCATATACTGAAAGATGTTTCAAGTCCCTAGCCAACAGGTGACCTAGGTGTTCATTACAAACTTTACGCTCCTCTGGAAATCTGCTTAAGTTCAAACCACCGTGGTCATGACTTAAAAAGATCAGCTCACACGCGTTCTGTCACCGTCTCTCAAGCACACACATGCCTTCAGCAAACATTGACTAGAGTTGAGCAGTTTAGGACATGCAGCATAAAACAAACTATTTAACAGCAAGCCACTACGTTTATACTCCTTTTCTCTGGTGCATCTGGACAGTATTCCTGGGCAGTATTCCGGTGTGTTCCTAGGCAGTTCTAACCTGGCTTTGACCAGTTGGCAGAATATGATCTACATAGTTTAAAAACTGCCCTACTCTATCTTTAAGTTGGGTCCAGAACCAGAACTTCACCCTTCTGTATTGTAGTGGGCACCAATCAGTTCGAATCTTTGGTTTAAGAAGTCCTAAAGGCTTCCACAATACATTTACAGATTGATTTTTTTTAAAAAAGATCTGTCTTGCTCTTCATTGTGAAAGACTAACCTTTACTAAGTAAGGAAACATGAACTATCTCACTTCTGTATAAAGCTGGAAAGCTTTTTTGCATCCAGACTGAACACATGCTTATTTTAAGTCCTGTTCTCCTGACTACATAAACTGAGATGCAAATGGCACCCAAAGAAACACATTCTAGAAAACTTCATTCACTTACTCCCTCGATAGTGGGAAGGCTGAAACCTAATTTTCCTTCTGAAAACAATCCTGTCATTTGACTTTAGCAAAAAAGCTGATTTTGTGAAGTTTAACTACAGCAGTGTATGATTCGTAACTGGAATCCAGCATTAGCCACACAGCTGCTGAACGTATACCAGGTACGATCCCTGGCTCATAGTCTATACTGTGATCACTTCTGGGCATGCATATAACAAGTATTTTCAACAGATATCCAGTAAGCTTACATAAAAACTAGATACAGAAAAAGTTAGGATTCTCTCTCCTGTCTTCTGGTGTGCAACAGAATGCATTTTACTGTTCAAGTTCATGATAGTTTAAGATAATCTACTGGTGGCTTCACAGCTTCCTTTGTTACATCAGAACAAGTTTACCCTTCAAGTATAAAAGTCTGCACATATAAACTTCAAGTACATACTACAAGTTTACACTATACAAGTTTATAAAAAAGAACAAGCTTGTACTTCTAAACTTAGGCCAACATGTCAGCAGAACTTTGTTTCTCCATCTGTTGAGTTCTGAAACAAAGCATGTCTTGCTTGTATTAGCAGCTGCCTAGACTCCATCACATAGTCATTTGCCATTTTAATTTGGATATCTTTGTCTTACTTGCATTTTTCCTTCATTACATCATTTTTAAAAATTAAACATTCAAAACAATGCAACTCTACGTATGTTAAAGTGTTCCAGTTAGGCTTTTCAAGAACATGGGACTGAAAAATAGCGGTAGTCTATTCATCAGATTAACAGGACGGTGCCATTTTAAGATAACAAAAATGTGTTATTACCTGTAACACTTGAATCCATGCCACAAAATGAGGTACACAAACTTTTTGTGTAGATGAGCTTAACGCAGAGGCTCATCTATCACAATTAACTCTTTAACTCTGATTAACACTTGGCGGCTTACAGCAGGTCACAACTTTACAGAGTGCACGTTTATACAAAAGATAACACAAGGCCAAAGTTAGTACCAGAATTAAAAATAAGAATTTTTAAAATTGCAGATTTGCAATGTTACTTGTTCTCAACAGCACCGAGTAATCTCTTTAAAAACAGTTCAGCTAATACACAAGGTATTACGTATTAATGATAATCCCTTACCATTTTTAATAATCAAATCCTCAGTGCAGAACATCAGAAGACATTCTGTTAAACAGCCACTGTCGTATGGAGGTCTAATATTGAGTCTTTACGGCTGTGTTCACATAGGATAGTTTCTACTTGATCATTTACAGGCCAGGACAGATGGCCTGCACTCCGTTTTTCAAAATACAAAAAGCCATGGGAGAAATCTACCTTCTTAAGAATAGAGCTATGACAAAAATTTTAACGTGCTTCAGAAATCGAGTTCTTCTGCAAAGTGAAGAAATTTTAGGAAACGCCATAAAAAAGAAAACAGACTTGTACTCTCAGATGCCAGTTTCTATGCAGTTATCCAGCAAAACTCTATTCCATCTCCTGCATAAAGAGTAACATATGAAAACTAAAACTTCAGTTGCACTAATATGTATAAAAACTGAGTTGAATTTTATTTACAAGTATTACAGGTTCCACACAACTACAGTATTTACAGTTGTACACATTACAATGTTCTGAAAGTATTCTTTCCTCCATACATCTAAATGTGTGTCTTTTAGCAAACCCTGGAGATCAGATCAGAGGAACATTATCTAACAAGAAGATAACACCTGAGAAGTTTTGAAAATCCTGGAAGTGAGAAAGGATGCAAATCTGATGTTCTGCGATCAGTAAGGATTCCTTATTTGTAAAGCCAAAGCTGCTAGTTAGGTCAGTCAAGCTCAAAAAAATTAGTTGGAAAAGTTTGTATCAAACCTGATGTACTCACTGGAACTGAAAGATTGGAGGACTTGTTATAGGGTTGAAAGAGGGTCTGAGTAAACTAATTGGAGATAAAAAAAATACAGTAATAAAAAAAGACTGATGCTAAAAAGACATCCAGCCTTTAGAAACAAATCTCAGGACAGTGATCTCTGAATATTTTAAATGAAGGCTCAAAAATCAAGGTTTGAACATTTTGTTTCTTCTTTTTCAGCCCCTGAAGTCCAGAGAGCAAGAACTCTGTTCTTATTAGCCTTAGAGTTAAAATAAATCCTTATATATCACATGATTTGCTTAATTCAGACTCCAAACCCACTACAGATTTTTTATTTTTTTAAAGTAAGAGATTTCTGTAGTTTGGCACACTTAGTAATACTTCTGCCTGAAGTGGCTCAGCAGTCTGTTCAGTTACTGGTTAGATCACAGAATACACAAGGTTTTTGGCTGTTTGTTTTCTCTTTCAGGAGAAGTTTGAGACTGAACATTTCACATGGTATAGTAAGAAATAATACCTGCTGAACAAAGACGCTGTTCAAATGGCTGGCAAGTCTCCGTGCAAACTGCTCACGCAGGTCACTGAACCGCTGCTGCTGCTGTTTGACAGCATGAAGCATATCGTGTCCTAAAAACAAAAAGAACTCCACAGAGTACAAAATGTACAGTAATATATCACACGTGGGAACCAGAAGGACCACAGATCACAGTTCCATCTGTGTATGGGAACAACATCTAAGACTGGCTGGAAAGGCACACACAGTAAGGGCACCACCATAATAAGTTCTGTACGTCAGCCTGTAGTCTAACAAAAACCTTACCTGGACGAAGAGCTACATTCATACACTGCAGAAGGGCATCAGCTGCATTAGTGCAGGCCTCAATGCCTCGAGAAGATGTCAGATCTCCCTCCTGAAGGGCCTTTATGTGACCTTTAGCCAAATCCATGTGATTCTATGAAATAATAGATAGTACCATTCATAAACCAAAAGCAGGTGATAGCTTGCTATTCTGCTACGAAGAACGATAAGTACAATTATTATAAAAACTTACTGAAGTCAGTGCAATAATAAAACAGAAAAATAAACTGTCATTATTTTAAAGAAACTTCGTATACAGTTACCAAAGAGGGCAGCAGCTTAGAAGAAATGGACACCCAACGTGAACAGCCACAGTAAACACCATAAAAATGCTTACCACTAGGAACTCTATCTCTGACAGCAGTTTCACGTTATTTGTGTTGCTGAGATGGATTAGGTGGTTACTTTCTGAAATTTGATCCATTTGCTCTTTTACACTCTGAAGCATTTCTTCATAACTGCTCAATTTTATCTCGATCTGGTCAACTTCCTTTAGAGCTTCATCCAGCAACTTCATCAAGATGTTCACCTGTTTCTCTGAGGCCATAATTGACTGGATATTTGCCTGTACAGAAAATTATGCTGTAAGATTTTAATACACATTTTTGCATCCCAAAAGCATTCTGATATCCTCTTCTGTCCCCATGACTGCCGAACTGGGACTTATCAAACTGCCTGATGAAAAGACGCAAAATAACATAAGCTCGCAGTACTTTCATGTAAAATGTGGTTGAAAGCAGCAGTCCCTCATTCTGGGACTCTTCTTTATTTCATTTTAAAAAGATACAAACCCAAAACTTTTCTCATGTTCTTAGAAGTGAAGTATTGATCTACACGAAAATAAAAAACAAAGAGTAATCCCTACTATCTTGGAGCATTTTTAGTTGCAGAAAACTAGCTTGGGTGGTAAGGTCATATTTTCTGTTGCAAGATCAATTCTCTCTGTAACAGCCATTTTCAAACCATAAGAAAAACATACAGCTTCGCAATTTGAGGAGTTTGTTGACTGTTTCCTCAAAACTATATCCCTTGCATCCCCTCAATTTCAGGTGACCTCTGGAGTGCTGGGCTGTTTAAGAAGCAAAACAGCAAACTGCATGGTACTGTTACACAATCCTGCAACATTATGAAATGGAATCAATTTCGGCCTTCCAATACTTAAAAGGAGCTTACAGGCAGGAGGGGGGCTGACTTTTTACATGGGTAGATAATGGAGGACAGGGGGGAATGGGCTGAAACTGAAGGAGGGGAGGTTTAGGTTGGACATCAGGAAGAAATTCTTCCCTGAGAGAGTGGTGAGGCGCTGGAACAGGCTGCCCAGAGAAGCTGTGCATGCCCCATCCCTGGCTGTGTTCAAGGCCAGGCTGGATGGGTTCCTGGGCAGTTGGATCTAGCGAGCCAGTGGTTGGCAGCCCTGTCCACAGCAGGGGGGTTGGAACTAGATGATCTCTGAGGTCCCTTCCAACCCAAGCCATTCTATGATTCTATGATTCCTAATTACAGTGACATAAAAGTTGACATCAATGCACATAAACGCGAACGTCTATTCCCACTCTCCCTCTGCTCCCACCTTCATGAAAGGTGCCTACAGAATACCCCTTTTCTTTATTCTCTACTCTTTATTTGAAAGCCTGCAATTTACTCCAGAACATCTGGAAGGTAAATAGCAAATGTCAAGATCTTTAAGAACTGATAACAGACAGGATATAGTTCTGCTTAGAGGAAGATACATATTTAAACATGCAGCAGAACATTAACTACCTTTTCAAGGAACACTGCTCGGTCAGTATCAACGAAAACAGTTCACCATGGTAACACCCTGTATATCAGAAGAAATGTTTACCCCATCTAGAACTTGCAGCTCTCTCGACAACTTCTCTGCAAAGGCTTCAGCATTAGAGATAGCATATTCACACCCTTCCATCATGATTTCAATATCCTGTTCTTCTCTGGCATTTAATTCCTGGTATTCATCCACCGCCTCTTCATCACCTCCTGCTACACTTTGATTCTCTCCGCTTGGAACTGATTCTTGTGTGGAGAAGGGAAATAAAACACGTTACCAAGAGCAGAAAGTCAAAAGCATTTTAAGAGTACCTAAGTACACTCAACTGCCCTTAAGTAAATGAACTCATTAAATCACTTTCATAACAAGCATCTGCTACCTGCAGACACTTTTATCAAGTACTCCACAAGTTTCACTAAGATTTCCAGAACTGGTTCCCAACCGTGATGTTTTCCAAATTATGCAGCTGAAGTAAATTACAAATAATCAGCTTCCTTTATTGCGTGTGCAGAAGGACATGCCATCTGTTCATTCACCTCTCATCAGACTATATCACAGGTTTATTCTAGAACTGTTAGCAGAAGAATGGCAGAAATTTGACTCTCTCTTTTGGTAGACAGAGCACATGGTAAACATAATAAAGAAGTTAAGAAATGTACAATTAAATACATAAAAATTGTCTTGATGCTCAAGGTTCACATTAGGAAAAACGGTACTGAGGTACGTGAAAATTACATAATGGCGTTTTTAAGAACTGGTTTCTCACTGCAGCATTTAATTCAGATACGCGGTTAATGACTGAACAATGATTTATACACTGTTACTGTACTCCAGGCAAAAACTATTTAGGAAACTTGAAGCATCTCTTATCTCTAGAAACTTCGTAGCTATTTCTATTTAAAGCCCTACTTACAAAAAGGGAAACAGAAAAAGCACAAAATTCAAGAAAAGAAACGCTTACAAAGCAGAATAAAGGAAAAAGGTGTTACGCACCTTCTGTGACTTTAGGCAGTTCTGGAGAGTTAAAAGGTATGGAAAAGCAGAGGAAAGGAAGCAGAGAATGTTAGCTAGGCAAAGCACGAACAGTGTGTGCATTCTCAACTGGCAGCAGGTTTGAATGCTTTAATATTGCAAGAACTTGAAAAGTCTGAGGTCAGTTAAAAACAAGTTTCAGTTGACACCAACATACAGAAATGCCATCTGTTAGGAATGTTTTACGCTCCTAATTCAAGTTCTTCTGCTCAGCTCAGTCTGGTATGTAATAGCCTACAGCTTAGCCACTTCTGACAAGTGATGTTAGATACATCTACGCACTAGACTTTACTGGAAAGCTTTAACTACTAAAAGATAACATGAATATAAAAATACTTAATACAACGTGAGCGAACAAGATGCAAAGCCTTCTTAGCATCCAGTCACTTAGCGGTAAGAGGATCCAGCAGAATTTAACACAATTCACAGTGCATAAATAGAAATCAGATGAAACACCTCATCTGAACTTTGGTATTCTATTGAAGTGACACTTCTTAAAGCATTTTTATCATTAAGAGCAAGTGAGAACCAGAACAAAAGCAGATCTGCTACACATTTAGAGCTACCAAGCCTTGCAGGTAGATTTTACTTTGTTCAGAAAGAGAATGTCTTAACTTCTAATAATAATAAACATAATAACAATAAATTTCTAATAATAAAAACATAATAAACTTATCAATATTTGGATTTTCATTGATGAAATATTTTGATCCTGGTAACAGACTTCTCTTAATTTTCTGTTAGAAAATCTGTTATCTAGTCTTATTTACATTAAGACTTCAAAACTATAAAAGAATAAAATTGAATAGGAAAGGAGCAAGGGTTAGGACTTTGCTTTGCTTTTTAGTACATCTGCTTTACATTATAAATTATTAAAATTTACACTTAACATGCAGTTGTAAAAATTTACCTTCCAAAAGCTGTGAACTGACATTAATAAAGTCAATTTTTTTCCTAAGGTATCTCTGATTGAGTTTCCAGATACACGAAATGAAAGTGTTCTTTTCCACCGTGCTGCTTGCAACCCATTTGTACACTTTGTCAAAATGCAAATCAAATTCAGGATTCTCCTGCAAAAGACGAGATATGTTACAGGATCAGCAGGGGGGAAAAAAA
>VXAV01011496.1:231982-243044 GCA_013399715.1 Alectura lathami
CTCCCGGAGCGGGGGCGCAACGGCCGTGAGGGCCCTGGAAGGGTGCGCGAGGTCCTGGCAGCGCCCCGTGAGGAGCCGGGGGCTCCTCGGTGGTCCCGCTGCTCTCCACCCAGCCCGGGTGCCTCACCTAACTCGGTGCCGGGGGTAAAAAAAATAATAGACCAAAAAATCTCTGCCGACCTAAGAACTAAGGGGAAGGAGCTCGCTCCAGAGCACTGAGCTCTAGGTCAGTTTAGCTGTTTTGTAAAACTCTGTGTTATTACAAGTTACTACATAAAGTTACTACATAAATAGCAAGAAAAATAACACAAATGTGATCTATCAATGTTACGATCTGCGATGGGTGCTTTACGTGACGGCGTGATGAGAGGACTCTTGCCCTCAAAGGCGTAGCAGCACCGCTGCCTGCTGGCTTCTGGCATCTGTCCTCAGCTGACCTCGTGGCAGGGCGGAGCAGGAGCTGTACAGCTCTGAGGAGGCAGGAGCATACCCTGCAGCAGCGTAGGTCCTCCCGGGGTTAAGGGACAGAGATACCGCATCTCAGAGACACAGAATCACAGGGTTGGCAGGAACCTCCGGAGACCATCTGCTCCAGCCCCCTGCTGCCGCGGTTCCCTACAGCAGGCTGCAGCTGCAAAACCCAGGTGGGGTTTGAGTATCTCCAGAGAAGGCTCCACAGCCTCCCTGGGCAGCTTGTTCCAGTGCTCAGTGAGAACCCGAACCGCCTTCCCAGCCAGACTTCACCACGACGGAGCTTCTCCACTTGCTCGATATACTTCATTCATTTTTAGTATTATTCATGTAAATTAATACAGTATTTTTAGGGCTTACATGCACAGCTAAGGGAAGGCTGAAATCATTACAGATTCCTTGAACTGTATGATTTATTCACAAAAGCACGTATGGATGCCTTTAAGATATGGTTGACAAAATGTATTAGCCAGGTCATTACCAATAAACAGAAAACATCTTTTCCAAGTTATTGATATCAATTGCCAAAATGTGAACTTTTAGCAGGTAAAATTGTTATCTCATCTTTCCTGTATCATTTTCCCACTTGCTGGAAAACTTTTAACCATTACTGACCAATGCTGTCTTGCTGATGGCACTTCTGTTTTCTGACTTACAAAACACAACGCTGCATAATTCTGTAATATATCATTCATGAGGGCCAAGGTTAAAAGAGAAGTTACAGTTTGGTAATTTCTCAATTCCACCACAAAATGTAACTGTCTCTGTCTAGATCTATAAAGACTGGATAAGGCCGCTATAAACAAAAGAAAAAAAATGATAGGGTTTCATAAAGTTTTTGTTGTTATTAGTCAAAGCCCTTCTAGTTCTCTATCTTTAGTTGTCAATTCTGCTTCAGGGCACAAATCGAAACATAATTTGTTCATGATAAAATGTGGTTACACATGTTGAAACAGACATAAGATGCTCTTACAGGATGCACAGTGCCATTATGTAATACAATCCCCTGCCTTACAGAGAGAAGATAGATTTATGTTCTGAAAGTGACTGAAAACACTGGGGAATAGCAGCTAGATGACAAGGAAAGAAGTAGTACAGGCTTCCACTGGGAAGATGTATGTATTAAGCATGACTCCAATGGACAAAGGAGAACAAGAATGGGAAGCAACCCAGAAGGCACAGCCCAGAATGGGATTCCCTCCCTGGTCTGCTTCACTTCCCAGATGGTTTAAGAAATCGGCCTTGATCCTTTTAGACCTGTTGGCTGGGGGCAGGAAGGAACGGAAAGTTAAGTCACAGCCTTAGTGGCAAGTAACCGCTCATACTATTTATTTCACTTTAGATGCTGGAAAAGATTAGTTATGAATTGAAGATAAACACACAGAGATTTAAATGCAAGGCCGTGGCTCTTGGTAAAAACTGTCTGAAATTCATGAAAACTAGTGGAACCTAACCAGGGTGTTTTTTGTTGGTATGGAACAATATTATCTGAATGATAGTGAATGTTCTTTTGTCGCATGGAGCTGTAGGAATGTAAGAAGTATGAAAAAGAAGACAAATGTAGTAGTGATAATGCTACACGCAAAATATTCTTGAATTCTTTTTCCATAGGTTTCTTAATTCTGATGTTGGTTAAAGAGTTAAAAAACATGTGTCTACTTAGGACAAAAAACATTATCTGTCTTTTTAGGACAGACTCTATTCTCTCTCAGCCTCTTAAACCAGTGAGCATGGAGTCCCATTTGCTCGCAATCACTCTTCATTTTCAGGCTGCTGTATTTTTTTTTTTTTCCCTGGAACTGTTAATTCCTGTGTTCTGAGTATAGGCCACATTATATCCACAATCTCAAGTATTAATTCACTCCACCATTTGGTCGAAACCTTTTATAAGAATGCTACAAATGCATTTGTGATAATCCCTTGCTCCTCAAGTTTCTTCCTGATCAGTTTTGGAGAAGTCTTCTGGGAGAAGCAGATGAATCCCCAGACATTATATTTCAAACTACATTCTGTATATCTAGTGTCAGGAAATGCGATGTAGGAAACAGTTTTACCTTAATTGAAAGATGGGCTATTTAGGCTGTCAGGTCTTTGCCATCTATAATTTAGCATGTTCTTTATCTCCTGTGGTGTAGCTGTGCTGTGCTAACCACAAAGCGACAGTCTCCTGCACCTGAGGAGAAACACTTTCCGTAGTGCAATCAGGTCAGTCCAGCAAAACAAGTACCAAGGCACACTGCCTTGGTATTTGTCATCTTATGGGACATCTTATATCTTATAAGGAATAGTGTAAATGTAAAAAGGCCATATTAGGTCCACAATGTTCTTTTAAAACATTTTTCCTTTTAATATTATCTGAAATCAGTTAAACGGACAATGTCCCTTTTTCTCTTTCCCTCCTGTTTACTCTGATCACTTAGCGATGAATATCTGAAATACTGGAAGAAATGCCAAACAGATTTTAGTTGCACGTTATTCCACATAAAATGCAGGCTTGCATCTTCTGATACAGAGTAGAAAGATAGAAACTACTTATGCAAGTCCAGTAAATAGGTTTGAGCATTATAGTCATTTTTAGCTAATCAGTTTCTAACACAATACAGACAACTGTTGGTTGGGAAGTCACTACCTGTACTTTATTTCAAAAGAATGCTCTGAGGTGTTTATTAAAAGAGATTCTACATTTTTTATTACAGTTAGAAGACAAACAATTCTTTCACTCAAAAGAATTCCGTGTTCCTTTTCAGTAAAGCGTTTGTCGACATTACAGAAAACATTGTGATCTTTACAATAATACACAGTCCAAACAAGCCAATATGTCATACGTAGCTGTAGTCTGATTTGTACTTGCTATTAAAGATGTTTTTGCGTAGCCTGGATGTTAGGCAAATATTTTGTAGTGATGGATCAAATGTTACAACACACATACTTGGACTGGATTATCCCAAAGACATTCTGAAGAGAACTGCATTTCATAAACAATAATTACAAATGCAGTCCTTCTCTCTCACAGTATTTAGGGAACAAAAGTAAGATGCAAGTCCTTGGAAATTGCAGGAGATTGGTGTTAACCCGTATAAACTGCCTTCACAACTGTCAAGATATACATAATCATTAAGGTTTGTGTTAGAGCGTGTAATTTACAACACACACCTGGAATAAATGGGTAACTTCTTATGATGAGACAATAAATATATGGCCTTTCTATATACAGGCAGTAGGTTAACGTTTAAAAAGTAGAAAGCTGTACATTTTATACAGTTTTTCAAATATGTTCTCACATATTTGATTTTACCTTGATTTTGAATCCAAAGTACACTTACACAAACATTTCCAAAGGTGGGAGTCCATGTGAAAGGCAACGGTGAAGTCCAAGTCACGGTATCCCTGCACAACACGGCAAGCATGGCGGGTACTCAGCTTGTGGTTTTCTGGGAGCTATTTACATTGGTCAACTTCAGTGCGCAGCTGGCTTAGCCCAGAGCTAGTCTCTCTGCACTCTCCAGGCTGCCAAAAGAGAAAACAAATTTCCTCCTGCAGGAAGTTCAGACCAGAAGCTTTTCTGAATCACCTTTTGGTTGGCATTGCTTTCTCTGCTGACCCTGGGAGAAGCAGCCAGCGAGCCTAGCTGACTGACACTGAGCAACATCACCATGCTTCTTGTTGACAGCGCTGTTCCCCTTCAGCTCTTGGTCAATACTGCTTTCATTCATCCTCTGTTCCTACTGTGATATAATACTGTCGTAAGCCCAGTCATTATTTTTTTGTTATGGCTGAGATCTTCCCAGCCGCTCCGTAGAGCCCACCCCACATTGAATGCAACTATGAGTACTAATACACATGTAAGTAATGCACTGAATATGCTAACACATAGCTAGAAACTGTAGAAAAATACTCTCATAACTACTCGCCTACAAAGTAATTGTAACCAACTGCCAAAAGCTACTGTTTACTTAGGACCTGCTGTAGTATTTTGTTAACTCTTGGTCCTGAGGCAGAGAAGAAACGCAGTTTCTGTTCCCAGATCAGGTCTGTTCATGCACATAAGCAACAAATTGCAAGAAAGAAGACTGGTATGTAAAAGAAAATGCTCTGAAAGGTCCGACAAATAAAACAGTTCTGGTTATGAACATCCATTTTACGTTTCTATGACAATATCAAAAATAATGGAAAGGCCAAAAGGAGTACTGGGTATTCTGTGGGGAAAGTAATTATAAGAAAATTGGTCCCAGGGTAGGTGAATGCAGAACTCCAACTCGTCAGGATGAGTACTTTATTTGTGTGTTTATGTAGGTGTGATCTCTTCAATGGAATTCTGTGTTTCAACACATTTAAAAAATGAAATGTCCATTCTTGTATGGAATTTGTTTGCTTTATTTTTCTACTTCCAGGGTGTAGATGAATAGTTAATGCTTAAAATACCTTTAAACATTTCTAGCTATTCATGAAGCGTAATTTACATCTCTATAAACGTACAAGCAAATGCTGAACTCTACTTACATTAGCAATCAACAATGAACAGAAGAATCACTGGCCCCTTGTTGAAAGTCCTGTATTTGTATTTGCCAGAGTGATGCCCTTCTACTAGGTGTAAATGAATGGTCAATTGTTTATCAAAAAAGTACGTTCCACTTTGGACTTATATGTAAAATTAAAAAGCAGGTACTGCATATCACTTACTGTCTTTTTCATCAGATGATTTACTAAACGCTGGTCAGCAAAAGTCAACCAGTCACCTTAATGTCATAAAATGCATCTTCAGGACAAAGGACACAGGGAGAGACATAAAAGGTTGAAGGCATAGAAGCATATCCTCATAAGCACCAAGCAATCCCTGTTGTTGGATGACCAGATTGAATCATCATTTAGGTAGGTGCTATCGAAGTTCACAATCTTCAAGTCCTTTTTGAGATACATTTCATTCAGGTTGGTTAGAGTTCGAGCAAAGGCATATTTGGATGCGCAACTGTATGCCTCCATACTGTAGACTTTGTGGAAGTGCATATCAAAATATGGGTTATCCTAAAAAAAAAAAAAAAAGAGAGAGAGAATGAAATTAAATCATGCATTAGAGACTTGAGAATGGCAGTTTCTTGTTCTCTGCTTACCTACCTTCAGGCCTTTTTCTCAGTTTTATGGATCCTAAAAAGAATTAGCTATGGACTTGATGTATTTCTGCTATTCCTACTAAAGAGTATTTTAAAATTTTACAAAGTAGCAGTTTATAATTAGCTGCTATTCTTTGCCATTAGGAGTTTTGCCTGAGTAAAACTTTCAGAGTTTGGCCAAGTGATAGACTGCACTTTATTGTGATTATACAATGTTGTTTTGAAATGAACCGATTTGTCATGTTGCCTAAAACACACTTGCCTTGGAGTATAACTATACGTGCCTGTCAGAAGCATATTGATTGCCCTTCCTGCTCAAATTGTAATTCTGTGTGCTTTCAAGCTCCTTGGCACAATTAATACTAGCAGCAGCTAAGTTCTATTAAGTTCTATGGATATGAATAGCAATATGATGAATATTTATAGCAACGTTAATCACGCTACAGTCAGGAGTTTGAGGTTCATTTAGACTTTTCTGTAACCAAAACTAAGATTTTGGTCATCCAAGTTGTGGAAGGCTGAATCATTCCTGAAGGGTACTTGAGTAAAAAAAAAAAAAAAAACACACTTCAAAAACAGGCTGAAGGAAGTTCATGTAGGCACTGTGGCTGGGGAAGGGACAGGAACATCTCCAAATGCAAGATAACTTGAAGAGGGAACATAAAAGATTTTTAGCTCTAGCTTTTTTTCCCCTCTGGCCTAAACCGTGAAGAGTTTACATGATCCGTGGGTACTCTGGACCTGAGCTCACCTCCACTGTCTCCCAGGTTCCTCCCTGTGCTTGAAAGCAATGCACAGTACCGCAGGCTGCTGCGGAGAGCACGGCTGATTCCTCATGCAGGAGCTGTGGGAGACTTCTTTTTCCAAAGGGGAAAAGTTGTTAGGATAGAATGAGTACAACTAGAGCCTGTCATTTTCCTTGGATCAAGTCTCTGAAGCCCTTCTAGTGGGCTCTTGATTTCTATGTTGCTAGGACAATATGATCACAATTCTATTTTGCGTTCATTTGAAAGCACTTTCAATGGTAAAATGTGATTTTTTTTTCCTGGACTACATTTTATATGCATAAATGACTGTTAAATTGTCTTACCTATAGTAAGATATTCTCCTAAAAATATTCTTCTAGCTTCTGTAAACTGGAATTTAATTCTACTTTTGTTGTTGTTTTGTATTGTACTAGTGCAGCCCCATTTTACCTTTCTGTAATTGTATCTCAGAGATTATGTCTTTTCTTAGCAGTACTGTCAGCCAAATCTAGGCAATGCTCTTCTATTCACACAAATATTTAATTGATGCAAGTAATGTGAATGGGATTTAAATTATGTGAAAGACGGTATTCTACACATTGCTACAGATGTGGCACTTAGGGACATGATTTAGTTAGAATAGTGGTGTTAGGCTGACGGTTGGACTGGATGACCTTAGAGGTCTTTTCCAACCTTACTGATTCTATGAAATCCTCTTTGACACACAGAGAACAGCTACATGCATTCAAAAGGCAGGGGCACAGTCTATTTTTTTATTTGAAAATTAAAAATCTTTTCAAATATACATTAACAGGCATTAATCCAAATATAAAGCAGGAATTTCAGGTGAACTTTTACTCCCAGTTATGATGAACAAATTACAAAACATCCAGCTCGTCCCTCAGATCGCAACAGGAGAGATGAAGAAGATTATAACAAACAAGGACATCTTCTCTTCCTCCTCCCACCCAAACAATATAAATGCAGTCTGGACCCTCTCACATGCAATAAACCAAAAATTCCTTTTTTTTTCTTTTTTTTTTTAAGATGATGCACTTCAATACTTGTATTCCAAATACTTGCATTTTAATATCTGTATTCCAAATTGCAACACAAGTATATTCTAATATATATATTTAATAATACATAACACTTACAGTATCTGCTTCTTTTCCATCAATCATCTCCAGATCTTTCAGAAACCACTTCTCAATTACTTCGTATTTCTCCTCTTGATCTACTCGAAAGTGTTTTACCATACATATTTCTACTTCTTCACTTTTAGTCACTGCAAGACAAAAATAGCTTTGATATGCAAACAAATACTTCCCAAGACTTCCGATAGCAAAATATTTAACTTTCATTTAAAGTAACAATTAAAATGACAGCACATGGGGCTGTACAGTGCTATGCTGGACTTAACAGTTTTTGTTTGCACAGTTATTAGATATAGCCCAGTGTTCTCAGCCTATGAAACCCCTCTAAATCTAGTGGATTTGGGATTTGACTTCCCCATACTGTGAAAAGACAATCTTGTCTGTGCAAAAGCCATTTGAATTTACTAGCTGTGCAATAAAGGCCCAATTCCAGCACTGGATCTGTGTGGATAATCCACATATCCTGCTTACTTTGAGGGGGAATCCTCTGGGGTGCTGAAGTCAGAAAGCCGCAGAATCACTCCCAAGGCTCTGTATTTACAGGATGTGTGCTATACTTCCTGTTCTGAGGGTGAAGTTCTCTTACAGAGCCATTACTTTTTAAACAAAACTCTTATTTCCATATAAAACATGTAAGAATGTCACTTAACAGAAGTAACATTGGAAACATTTCTTGAAGCCTCGAGTTGCCCACCTTTGCAGAACCTTTGCAGAAGTTACTATTTTCTGACTTATGCAGGAAATGAGAATAAAAAGAGCATGAAGACTCTTTGTAATAACTACCATTATTAATTGATTACAGTGAGTGCTGTGTAGGAAATCTGACTTCTGTAACATGAAACAATTAGCATGAAAAGCTCTGGAGCCTGAAACATCTTCTACACATCCAGCATAACAACTGCAGGGCAGACCACTTCCCCAAGACATCTTGTAGCCTGTGCTAATGCTGGATGTCACCTGTATTTGGCAGAAGCATTTGGACACCTTAACATATCATAACAGATGAAGGACCAAAATTTTTTTATCTCTAAATGCCGCCTGAATTTTTGAAAACTGACTTTATCTTATTGCTGTTAAAATGTCCTTCTCACTTGTTTATAAGATTGTTACAAAATGAAGACTAATAAAGGATCGTGTCGGAGATGCAGCTTCTTCCCATTGGATTAAAAAAAAAAAAAAAAAAAAAAAAAAAAAAAAAAAAAAATATTTGTAATTCTCTCAGCCCATATCTCCCCAAACAGCCTGCTAGGAAATACAAATCACTTGCATTTTTTTCCCTTGGTCCTATCTGTCATGGTTGCTCAATGATTTTTAATCAAAGGACCACCGGTGTGTTACCTTCTGAGGAGAAGTTAGAATGGTTTCCACTTACACATCTACTACTCTTTGGAAAAAAAGTTCTTTCCTTACTTTCAATTTCTCCCATTTTGTGTGCTGTCCTGTCAAACAAAGTATGTTGTCTCCCTCGGAGTTGAAAGAAAAACCCAATCCCAAAAGCCCACAGTCCTTTCAGAAATACAAGTGGATGTCCTAGGCATCTCTAGGACCCACAGACTTGTGCTCATGTATGAACAGAAATCGTACAGAATAAGGACAGAGAACAGATGTGTTAAGAAACTGTTCCAATAAGAATAATGAAGCCAGAAACTTCTGCCCAGTGGTGAAACCTGAATAGACAATTTTCACCTACAAATTTCATTTTTTGCCTGCATTTTAGATCTACTGCTTGGTCTTGCACTCAGTTGACGTATTTAAAGACAGCTTTATTTGTGATGCACATCATGAGCTCAGGTCTACCATTCCACTCATTAAACTCTCAAAGATTTTCTTGTGGAAGGAATGGTTATGGCAATGCCTTCAAGAGCACAAATCATTTCTTAAGGTCTTCCGTGGTTTGAACACCTTTCTGGAGTCTGTCTCTTCCACTGGATGATACGATGTTAGCCCTGCTGTCCTTCTCAGGCATGCCATTACAGTTGTGATAGTTTCTGAATAGGCTTGCATTTCAGCTTTGCATTCTTCCAGGACTTGTACAGCTTTTGGTGAAAAGATACTGTTGTCTTCACACAATAATTTAGACTTGCTATTGTGGAAAAAAAAGGAAGGGAAATAAGTTTGGGCATGTGGCACAAAAATAAGACCATTCAGTTATCCATGCTGAGATTTTAACATAGATTTCACAACGTATAAACTTCTAAAGTTTTGTCTACATGTAGTTTGACTGTTCTCTTTGTTACAGTAATTTAAAATTCAAAAGGAACATAGTGAGGAAGTACTGTGGGATAAGATTTCAGAATCAGACTGCTGCTCTACTCACCACCCACTTGACTATGCCAGAATATATTAAGAGAGTTTAATACTGGATACTGGGGAGACCCGATCTCCTAATGCTCTACATAAATCTTCCTTTACGTCTTCAGTGACATCCAATCAGTTAATCTGATTAGAGGCTTTCTTTAATGGCTTGTTCTTCTCTCCTTTAGGAAGAATTTTTTTGTTAAGATTTTAGAGAATCAGAATGTTGTTTCTCCTCTTTGGAAGTTTCATAGCAGTGAACCGTGTAGTTCTACCAAACACACACAAACATACTTCCATACCAAATTGTTTTTATGAAATATGAATCACGTTGGTATTTTTGTACATTTAGAAGCTCTACAATGCTCAGGAATCCATTTATTAAAACTGTTCACAGTCCTAAAGTACTAAGTCTCTTCTACTGAAATTATGAGGTGCTGGGAACATAGCTAGTGCAATATTTCCAGTCATCTGTAAAATAAAATTATTCTGAAGACTTCAGATGTTTACAAATTTAGGGATCACAGAATATGGATGGCATCATACCATACTGGCCAAATGGAGTCTCAAGCACAGAGGTTATTTCTACCTGCTATATGTGTTTTGAACATCAAGAAAAAACAGACTGCAAAAAAGCATTCCCTTCAACCTAACTTCTTATGGATGAGAGAATTTCACTTTTTTTTTTTTTTTTCAGTATCTTCCCGCTTTGCAAAAATAATAATGAAAAAAAAAAAAAAAAGTAATACAGACTTCCCTGAAGCCATGTTCTAAAAATGTTAAGAAACAGATGCACTTGAAATTAATTTTAGTGAACAGCCAGATAATTAATTCTGTCACAACAATCTTGTTTTAATCACTGCTCTTGCTAATTACTAACTCGAATGCGTATTTATTTGAACCATAAACCCAGTTAATTGTTACCTAAGTAATTGGGGCAGTCTGGAGGACTTTAGAACGTGACAGGGATAGTGCAAAAGCTCTAAAAATTAAAAATGCTTACCGCGGGGTTGATGCATCGTTCTGCCTTTTTTTTTTTTTTTTAACAAAATAATAATAATAAAAAAACCTATTTAGCACTATAGTAAGGCACTGCTCTTGTGAGCAGCCCCTCCAAGCACCTCCGCGTCCCGCCAGCAGCTGCGTCGGAAGCCTCGCGTTTCCCCGCTCGTTGGGAAGCTCAAGCCCTTGGGCAGGCGTGGGAAAAGGAACGGCGGGCAGCTCCGGGAGGCTGCAGCCGCCGCCGGGACAGCGCGGAGCCGGCCGCGCTGCAGGAGCAGCACCC
>VXAV01011496.1:243140-290449 GCA_013399715.1 Alectura lathami
CAGCCCCGCGGGGCCCCGCTCCCGGCGCGCAGCCCCGGGAGCCTCCGTGAGGCAGCGGCACCGGTGGGGGGAGGCCGATCCGCCCGCCCCGCCTCTGCTCTGCTCTGCTCCGCTCTGTTCTGCTCCGCTCTGCTCTGCCCGCCCTCCTCGGGACGCTCCCTTCCACGAGCGGCGGGTGCTGCTGGCAGCGGCCGGTACCGCTGCTTGGAATTAAGGGGGCGAAAATTACCATGCGCTGCTCCTTATAAAAGAAAACGAGTGGGCGTAGGAGCTCGCCTCCATGCAACAGGAGTCCTCTGAGGGCGGGTGCAGCCTGGGGACCTAGGTGCGTTTGTGTATGTGAGAGATCTGATACATCACATGTAAGCATTTTCAGAAATCACAGCTGGTCTGTCATCCTGCACGCGGGTGAAGTTCCTCTGGACATTTATTCTTCTAACTTCAGAATCTGCAATAGCCTATTTTGGCATTTTTCTTTTGAGCAAACTCATGGCTGCATATAGAAGCTGGATGTGTGAAGAAAGCAAATAATAATAATGAGGTGTTGCCAATATTAGTAGAATTATTCAGTGCTGTGGGCATCCATGGTGCTTTGCTGACATGAGGCAATAGGAAATGGGATAAAACTGTGTAGAAGTAAAATTAGGGAGAATCACTCTTGCATAGATAGTAAGTGTATTGTCTAGGTGAGTGGGAAAAGGATTGAAAAGAAACTAGATTTTGATCTCTTCTGTTTTCTTGTTTGTTTGTATGTTTGTCCCATGTATTTGGAAAAACGTTGTGATTCCTAAATCTATTGATCAGTTTTCATCCCTGCTTCTGGAAAGTAAAGTTACTCTATGCTTCAGGTTTTGGATGCATTTTATCAGTACAAGGCATAAGGACAGATTTTGTCTCTCATCTTTGAAGAGGATGTACGTTCAGCATCTTGTCTTAGGAACAGAGCATGACTCTCCTCCAGACCAGACAGCTGCGTGTCAGGTAGGTGCCTTGGTATGAAGACCCCCACTAGAGAGCTGAGGCCCAGCTGCCTGCCCACAACCCTGCTGACCTGGCTGTGCCTTGAATATGGGACTGATGTACTAACTGGCTTTGCAGTTCACCCTCCCTCCTCTTTTCCTGCCAGCCCTTGGCAGAGCTGTCAGGGCCTCAGTGGCACTCCTCATGCCACAGACTTCAGTTCGTCACCACTGGTGTTAACAGCGTCACAGCTGGAGGGTTCAGTGTTGGTGCTCAGTGCCAGCGGCCTCATTAGGAAACTGGTTCTGACTCAGCCAGCCTGCAGTTCATGTTGCATCTCAGATGCTTGAGTATTCTTGTGCAGTTTTGAAGCAACAGACGTACTGATGCAAAAATACCCTCAGAAAAATACCTTCAGCTCTGGAGGAATTTTCCATCAGTTTTCCCTTGTGAAAGATTTGGCTGACACTGGCGATACTGCCTGGATGGTGAGTGACATGTCACGGGCATCTTGGAAGTGATAGAGCTGAGACAGTGGTAGTGTGGAGTTCTGCCCGTTCCACCCTGGATGTTCCTCTGGGTATCAGGGAATCCTTTTGACTTAGATTTTAATTTTTCAGTTTGATCAAGCTGTAAGTAATTTTGCCTCAGTTATCACAGGAGTGTTTTGAGGTTTGATATATCAATATTTTAAAACTTCTTGTCTTTTGGGATGTTCTGGCATGTTGACATTGTGCTGCTCTGCTCAGCAGTGCATGCCTAGTGCAAACTGGTCCGTTAACTGAGCTTTGTACTGGAAGCCGTGTCTGGCCTTTGGTGGGGCAGGGCTGTGTAGCTGCTGTTTGAGCAGGGCTAATGAAAGCTCAGCTGCTTCCCGATC
Organism: Alectura lathami; assembly: GCA_013399715.1. Lineage (NCBI taxonomy): Eukaryota > Metazoa > Chordata > Aves > Galliformes > Megapodiidae > Alectura > Alectura lathami. The sequence continues at coordinate 244,981 of VXAV01011496.1, forward strand.
TCCCACCTTCTTGTGTCCATGCCTTCTTAGGTTTCACTGCACGGAAAAAGCATTGCCTGCATACTGACTTCAGCATCTGTCGAGCGTGCTGTGGTGAGACTCACAGCAAACACATCATGATGTCTGCACGTTATGTCATGATGCACAGTCTCTGCTCTGAAAGACAAACGACAGTTTTCCAATTTGGAAGTTACTTTAAAAAGAAGAAAAAGTTTTTGGTAATGTATGTAATGTAATTATTTCTACCTGTTAGATACCGCTGTGCAAAAAAAAATAGAAAGCAGATATATAGATTTTGGTAAAAGATTCCTGGTGTTTAATTTCTGAGCTGGTGTATATACAGATAGTGTTTGGAAGATCTTGTCCTGTGATGTAACTGTTTTCCTCATATCTCCTCTTAAATCAAATTACATTTCAAAAAGTATTATAATTATTGTGATTAAATTACTTCTGCAATATCCTTTAGTGCATTCTCAAATGCTACACTAAGTGACCACTCTGAGTATATGCATAAAAGTTATAATCGTGATTTTAACATTGCATGTTTTAATAAGAAATAGAAAAATTCATAATTCACTCTTGTTCTTTCACTAGCACATAGTAGGTCAGTTCTGGTGCAGCTGACAATGGGATTGCCTGTAGTCTTTTGAACAATGCCTGTAAACATTTTTTTTTTCCATATCTATTGTACGCTTTATAGTTTTTTGTCTATTATTAGATTACACTGGGGAGAAATGACTGTCCTGTTTTGGAGGTGACTCACAAAATAATGTTTTCCTCCGCTTTCTCTACTACTTTACTGACTTGGGTGGAAGGGAAATAAGGTTTGCTAGGCTTTAGAATCCTTCCTCTACAGCATGCATTAAGGAAATTTTTATGTCTCCATGCCTGACCAGCAGTATATTAAAATTTTTGTAGGATGATTCTTACAGAAGGTAAAGAACATCTGCAGGGCCTACATGGAACTTCTTGCCTACTTACAAATTCTTCTATTGTTTGTTTTCTTGTTTTGTTTCTTCCTGTTTCTTTTCTTCTGGTGTTATTTCTGTTCTCTCTTTCTTTTTTTTTTTTTTTTTTTTTTTTTATNCTTTCATCTTCTGAAGCTTATACTTCTTAAGGACTTAGAGGTTCTTTTTAGGTGATTCATGCAAAGCCCCCCACGTATTTTGTATACAAAGCTGGAGTTTAGCTGAGCTGAAAGCAGGTAAGTACTGCTGTAAGCACGTATGAGGAAGCACACACAAATCAATACCACCATAGGAAATCCTTCTGCTCTGCAAACTGAAGCTCTCCAACTTTAACCCTACTCAGAACCTGTCAGGAAGAACTTCCACATTAATGTGCCTTCTTGCTGTTGTTACTGTTCCTGAACAGGAAGAGCCACACTGAAAGAGTTTCCTAGAAGCTCAGCAGATGTTTTCAGTTCCACCTTATTTACAATACTACAAGCCAAAATCCTGACAATTCATAACTGAAAGCCAACAGTTAGGCAGTAACTTAACCGGCCAGCAAGGGCACGCTAACGATGGTCCGGGGCTGGGTTCCCCATCAAGATCTCCTGTCAGCCTTCCCTGCCTCAGCCGATCCCATGCATATGTGCGTGTCGTGTGCACATAAAATAAAACAAATTAAACTTCTTCTTACAAGTGCTGCAAACAAATTTAAATCCAGTTTAACTTGGATTTGTCTTTAACTGTCAAGGTAGAGTAATTACAGGTGTTTGTGAAAGCTGTGCACCCCGTACCGCAGGCTAACAGTGGTCTACAAAGGGCCTCTCTATAGCATGACGTATTCTCCGGGCAAGTGTCTTAGACCTTTCTGCCAAAAATTAATTATTCCTCTTCCTTTCTGTGACCTATCATTTCCATGCAAACTTACATGTCAAAATATGATTTTCCTGACTGTATCCAGGACATTAACAGATGTAGTAGTGGGTCCTAATAGGATAAATCTTGCTATTTCTCATCTTTGTTATTTCTCAGTCACTCTTATGGGAAAAAGCAGTTCAACAACTTTAGAAACAATATTTATGATGAGTCTTATATTCCTTTGGATCTACTGATATGCATTACTGTATACATCTAACTGATTACCCTGGGGCTTGATCCAAAACCCATTAAGTCAGTAACAAGATTTCCTTTGATTTTGGTGGGCTTCAGAGTAGCCATTAGTGGAACAGCAGAACAGTCACCATGTTTAGACTTCTTTCTGCCCTCAAAAATGAAGGGATTATCAATGGTGTTTGCGACTATTTTTAATGAATAAACATCTAACATTTAAGAAAACAGTCTTATGAAGCAAATAACTACTGGGCTAAGTCAATGTGGAAGAGACCAATTTGTTGGCTTCTGCTAAGGAGGAAGAATCCTACCACCACCAGCTGAGGGGCTGCCCCTTAGGAAAGGTGACCCAGGAGCAGGAGGTGGCATTTAGTTATCAAAACCAAGCGCATTGACCAGGTCCCGCTGACTGGAATAAGGCACAAAAAAGAGGTCAGTTGTTCTGCTCAGGAAAGGTGTGAATTCACTGTGTTCTGCGTGTTGAAGCATTCTGGATGGTGTTTGTTCTCGCATCTCAAATTCCCAGCAAGAACCACACCCTTATAAAGCAGTGTTCACTGCTGCACCTTTCCCACTGCTCCTTACTTGACAATGTTTCAAAACAAAAAGAAGGTACGTAAAATATATGGAATAATCTCCCAGAGTTACAAAGGATCCTTATAGGTTGAAAAACATAATTTACCTTTTTTTTTTTTTTTTAGATTAGGCTTTACACTGATACAGCTGTTTCTGATTGAGCTTTCAGCTACTTTTATCCTCTCATTATTAATGATTTACTTTTCTCAGATCTGTTTTCCCACTAACGTTTATAGATGATCTGATTCTAAGTTTTTGCTACTTATTCACGTTTTGATAGCTATGGCAACAAAATTGGATCTCTGTGCGGTGAAGCATAGAAGTAGTTAAGTTGTACAGAAAACTGTAAGAAGCAACAGTGATAACACTGTTTCATGCAGGAGCGCTATTCAGCTTGAGTTGTTTATTCAGTTTTAAAGTAGAAGCGTAGATATCCATGCTGGGGAACACATCCGTTGGTTAAAATGCTTTTTCGGTACTACTTTTCTCCTGAATTGTTTTTGTGATCCCATTAAAGGAGTGCTGTACCCACTTCAGGATATATGGATACTCAAATAGAGGATGACTACAGATCTCATCAGTTCTAGGAAAGAACATTAAAACCCAAATGTGATTGGCTTCTCTAGGGCTATGATCTAACTACTCAATTTAAAAAAAGTAGCACTATTGTTTTTGGAAGGAAGGAGAAGGGGTTTATCTGAGATCATATTTGACTAAAGCTCAGATATGTCAAGTTTATACAGAGCAATTTTGTTTGTCATCCTGAAAATGTAGTCACAACTGTCATCTGGATAAATGATATCACAGCATGCCAACATTCCTACAAAAGCGTTCCTTTGAACAGAAAATGCATACCCATTTTTCACAGGATAGTAAACAGGTGCTGTTCTATGGGATGAAATTTATTGAAGCATAAAACATGCGTAGGAAGTAATTCTGTGAAGGGTTTACATGTGTTGAATTTTACGTATTTATGAGCTAAAAGTGAGGACAGTCAGTAAGTTAACTTATATAGTAAGAGTTTGGGTTCATGTTCTGCACATAATAATGCACTCATGAATTGGAGACTTATTTAATTAACAGCATAAAATCCTGGCATGATGGAGTCAGCACTTCGTTATTCAGATATAATCCATTCAATGTCATACAGTTTTCTTTATGGAGATAAAACCCTAAAGATAGTAGATTAGGAAAAAAAAAAAAAAAAAGATAGTAATGAAAAATGAAAGTAATCTTATGCCAGTCCAGGCATACAAACATACAAATTAACTGTTAGTCTTCATACACCTGTAAGCTTGTGAGAGCGTAGCTCAGGATTTTGACATCTGTGTTAAAAACAGTAACTCTTGGTGTCATATTTTATAAAAACATAGGGGAAAAAGGACAGTAGAGGGTTGTGTTGGCCAAGAAGTCAATAAATATCTTGATAAATATATTTGGAGCAAATTAGGTTCTGAAGCCAATCCAGTTGCCCTTTTATGTTCTCATTTACTTTTTCTTTTTTTTTTTGTAATCACAGTTTTTGTTGAAGAATTACCCAGAACAAGTTCAATAGACATTCTCTCAAAACTCTCTTCATATTTTGTAATAGTGATTTTCTCTCTACCTCTGTAGTCGCTAGTAATAAATTTCATTTGTTTTGGCACAAGAACCATTCTCTTCCCTCATGAAAATTGAACATTATTATTAATGTAGGTAGTCAATTACTTCAGATTAATGTGGATTTATATTTTAAATCAATACACCAATGTGATGCGAAGCACTCTTAAAACACTATAAACTTCTGCTGGAAATCTAATCCAATTTTTAAAAATTCATAAAGAGTCGGGAATCTATAGAGCTTCATAATTGGTATGGATATTGTATTTAGGGGGTGAGCACATATTTGACAGTTGTGTGGCATAAAATACATTTTATTCTATATAGATATTTATAAATTCTTACCCTGTCAGTTACTCAAAAAGGTTGATGTCAAATGCATTTAGAGTGGAAATAAAATACAAACATGTTGAGAATGAATTTAATTCATCATGTGAAAAAGCTGGTAAGGGAATGATGGACACATCTCCAAATGTGTTCAAAGGTGGATGGCATTGTCAGAGAGTAACTTCAGTCAATTACAAAGTACAGGTTTTCAGTATGGGTAATTAACAGACATCCAGTCACCCAGCATTTACACATTACACGACCTGGTCTTAAGCTTCGTGGAGCCAAAATGATCTGTGATAATTAAGGCAACTGATAGTTCTGCATTCTTCAGTTTAGTTGGTGTCCTGGGCATGGAAGAAACTACTCGGATCTGAAAGAAACCCCATATGGGCAGCGGGCTATTTGCCTTTCTCAGAGTGGGACCAACACTATCTGGGCCATTTGTCTGGTCTGCTCCTAATCATAGCTACAACTTCTACAGTGGTCTCTTAAACTCTCATACCTTGCACACCAACTTGCAGCACTGAAAGAACTCCCAATCCTTGTCATCTGTCCAACACCTGACCTTTTTAGGGTTCTCTTGGTGCGTAAATGAGAATGATTTGATGCACTGCATTTGAGAAAACAATAAGGGGCCAGGGCAAAGTTCTGTGTTTTTGGACTTGGGAGCTCTTTAACATTTATCTTAGTCTTCATTTAATTCTTACATTTTCACTCTAATTAAAAAAAGCTTCAAGTTAATGGTAAATTCAATAAAATAAAACTACAAGGTTCTTTTTTCTTGTCAGAAAATTTTGATTTAGAATGAGAGAATATGGTACAAACATTGAAAAAGTGTGGGCCAACCACTTTCTGTCCCTGCCATGCCTGGATTACACTTACACCACCTGTCCCCATTTCACTTCTCATGACAGAGAAAGGTCTTGACTGTCTGAGCAATCCCTTTCAGTCAGCTGATGTTACTTTACATGCATAGTCAGCATTTTCCTATAATCATGTTTAGTAGTTCCCCTTTGCCTCCTGTAGACAGACATCATAATACCATTAATTGAATACCATTAATTGTTCTCCTTCCTATCAGCATCTTGGTAAAGATCTGGATGAAGACAGCAAGGTCCTTGCCCCACAGAACTGTAGGGCAGTACCCTGCATGTGGTTTGCCATGGTCTCTGCCCATGAGGGAACGCTGCAGATGGCAGAGAACCAAATCAGTCAGCTACTGGTGGCCTGGTGCTGCGGGAGCAGCGAATCACAAGTCCTGTCTGTTGGAAGGTCTGATGGACCTGCAGCGTTTGCTGTCTGAAAATAGATACACCTGTAGAATCACTCTTAAGGAGGAAGTTGTCTTCCCCACACATATTTGATACTGCAATTGGAAAAGTCGCTGCAGTAATGGAGATACAGAGGTTTAGAGGTCTGCCCTTTGGGAACCATTCTACCAAAGAGGTACAGCCACAGCTCTGAATTCTCTAGCAAAAACATTTAAACTTTTTATTTGTTTGTTTTCATGAACATGTCTTAAAAAATCACAGATACTTTCATGCAGCATCTGCAGGGAAGCTGTTAATTTTACTGTAATTGCTTTGCTTCTGTTAGAACACATATATCTGTAAAAATTAAAATCAGAAAAAAGGCTCACAAACAAGGCCCTCCTTTCTGTAAGAAGCAGAACTTCTGGTTTGGACATTAAATAGTTACCTCAGCTCCGCAGTCTTTATTTCAAGTATGTTCAAGTGAATATCATTGTTATGGATAGGTGCAGACTTGTTAGCCATGTTAGCTTGAAAAACTGTCAGGCTTTCCATTTTTTTTCCTTTGTGTGTACAAGTCTCAGCTGGTGTCATATATTTACTTATTCCAATTCAGATCATTAATGTCATTGCTAATGTCCCTATGGTTTGTTGTTTAGAGCCAGTCACTTAGAATAACGCTGGTAAAATCCTTTTTGCTTGGAGACTTACAATGTTTGGTGAACTCAAGTGTTCCCCTTTCTGCTATCAGAAAATAAGAGCTTGACTCACTTATACTCAAAATCCTGAAATACGCATAGGCTTATGTTGATTACACTGGCAGAGGAAAATTCAGGTGCCGTACTTACAAAGGGCAATGACACCTCTATTTCTTTCATAAGCAGTGCACGATAAAAGGCAGGGACTTTTTGAATTAGCTGTTATCTAAAGAAAATTTTAGGGACAATTGCTATGGGTCTTTCAAGATGAAAATACCTGTGCAAAATGACACAGCAAAATGTTATGTGAAAATTGTAAATAAATGGCTAATATTTTACTGCGTAAAAAGCAAAGTTGAGTCATGAGGCAAGTGTGAAGACCAAGCACTGTCACCATGTGAGCAATTGGTACAGCAAAATTGGTAGCAAAACTTGTATCCACAATGCGTTAAGGATACAAATACAATTCTCCTGTTGCTTTGCCTCTTGGGACTCAAAAGGGTTCCAATCTAACACCTTTAAAAATGTTTTCACCAAAGGATGACAGAATAAGAAGGGCAAACAGTGTCTTTCATTGCAGCACGGTTTTTTCAAAATCTGGAAAAGATAGAAGTAATCTTCACGGGAGGGAGTGAAGCATCACTTACATTGCTCAGAAGGTATAAAATATCCATAAATTTGTCATTTTGATTAGAAGGTTCATTCAATTTCACTATTTAGTGAGTCCAAGCTAGAGACTGCCTTTTTTTTTTTTTTTTTTTTTTTTTTTTTTTTTTTTAGATTGGTACATTTTTCCAATAGTCTGGAAACAATACTTAGCAAAAGTAACAAATACACTTTCCCCCTACATGATTTAAGCATATTGCAAAAAGATAATGAAATTTCACTGCGCCTGCCAAATCTAAAAACATTTCAGACTCAAGTTGTTCCACTGCAGCAATTAAATAATTAATTAATTCTGGAACTAATTAAACTTAGTTTCCAGAGAACTTCTGACTGGTGTTTAGTTGGTTTTGTAACAGAGTTGCACTACGAATGTGTGGGAGCTATTCCCTGCTTAGAGATCATACCAAGCTGGTGAGAGCTGTTGTGAATGTCCTAAGCACAGGAAAAGTTTTGATTGTAATTAATGCGTTATTGGACACCAGAGAATCCACAGCTCACTTTTATCTTCTTCTGGAGCAGTGCTCTGATAAAGCTTAAGCTACTGATTTTACTGGTGTGGGCACATTCTCTCTTGCATAGACTTTCAAATGGCTAAAATACTTGCCTGCATATTCTCTCCAGGGGACCATTTATGTCTTTAGCTGCCTGTTTTCATGAATTTTGAGTTGCTCAATGTCCCTTGGGGGCAGTTGCTTTGCATTGGTTTTCAGTAATGTAACCAACAGAAGAAAAACTAGATATGTGGGAATAGTGATTACATGCACTTCCACATTGCATGCATTTTGTAAAATTGCAGATGCCATGTTATCTAGGCTAGGATTTTGCAGATGGTTTTGATTCTTTGAATTATAGATGTACACTTTAAATAATGTACACACAGCAACACATGTGCTACTTCTTCCTTGGTGTATGCTAGTTTTTCGTTGCTTTGCTTCGGTCACCTCCAGCTGCTTGTCCTTGAAGTATATGAATAATCTCATTGGATTAACTGTTCTTGCATTTAAAATAAAGCACATACATAACTGTTCAAGCCTTTTTGAAACATTTATCTTTCATTAAAGTATTAACTTCTTGTACACCTTTGGTTTTCTAGACATGATGGCTGTAGTCCAGCAGTGCAATGTTCAACCTAGACTGTTTCATATTGGAAGAAATCTATTATTCAATACCAATGAATACCATTTTACAGGTAACCTGGTTGATATTTTGTAATGCCTATGTATTCTGCGCAGTAAGAATGCACAGTACATAGTATCAATAGCTCTGATACCAAGAGGATAAAACAGACAAATCAGACCAAAACTAAGGTATACCATTTTATAGTATCCTGCCTTTAGTGTGACACAGAAAAAAATCTAAAAGTTTGGGCCCATGTAGAGTTGTCTTTTCTAAACTCCACCTGCTCCTGGCAATCCATGTCTTAGGGACATTCTAAGTGTGAGGCTGAGTTCAATACATTATGTTCAGTAGCTATCAGTAGATCTATCTTCTTTGAAATCATCCAATTTCATTTTAAAATCATAGAATCACAGAATGGTTTGGGTTGGATGGGACCTTAAAGACCATGTAGTTCCAACCCCCCTGCCATGGGAAGGGACACCTCCCACTAGACCAGGCTGCTCAGAGCCCCATCCAGCCTGGCCTTGAAAACTTCCAGGGAGGGGGGATCCACAGCCTCTCTGGGCAACCTGTGCCAGTGTCTCCCCACCCCCACAGTAAAGAATTTCTTCCTAATATCTAGCCTAAATCTCCCCTCTTCCAGCTTAAAGCCATTATCCCTCATCCTGTCACTACATGTCCTTCTGAAGAGTCCCTCCCCATCTCCCCTGTAGGCCCCCTTCAGGTACTGGAAGGCCGCTATCTGGTCCCCCCGGAGCCTTCTCTTCTCCAGGCTGAACAACCCCAACTCCCTCAGCCTGCCTTCACAGGGGAGGTGCTCCAGCCCTCTGATCATCTTCGTGGCCCTCCTCTGGACCTGCTCCAACATCTCGATGTCCTTCTTGTGTTGGGGCCCCAGAACTGGACGCAGCACTCCAGGTGGGGTCTCACAAGAGCAGAGTAGAGGGGCAGGATCATCCCCCTCGCCCTGCTGGTCACTCTTCTCTTGATGCAGCCCAGGATGCAGTTGGCCTTCTGGGCTGCAAGCGCACATTGTCAGCTCACGTTGAGTTTTTCATGAACCGACACCCTCAAATCCTTCTCAGAGCTGCTCTCCAGCTATTCTCCACCCAACCTGTATTTGTGCTTGGGATTGCCCCAACCCGGGTGCAGGACCTTGCACTTGGCCTTGTTGAACTCCATGAGGCTGGCATGGGCCCACCTCTCAAGCCTGTCCAGGTCCCTCTGGATGGCATCCCTTCCCTCTAGCATGTCAACGGCACCACACAGCTTGGTGTCGTCCGCAAACTTGCTGAGGGTTCCCTCGATCCCACTATCCATGTTGCCAACAAGGACGTTAAACAGCACTGGTCCCAGTACCAATCCCTGAGGGATGCCACTCGTCACCGGTCTCCATTTCGACACTGAGCTGTTGACCATGACTCTCTGGGTGCAACCATCCAGCCGGTTCCTTATCCAGCGAGTGGTCCCTCCATCAAACCTGTGCTTTTCCAATTAGCAACCAAGATGTCATGCAGGACAGTGCCAAACGCTTTGCACAAGTCTAGGTAGATGATGGCAGTTTATTTATACCTTTGTCCTCTGTAGCATCCTGTGGCAGTGCATTCTGTAATTCAGTTAATATGTTGGATAAAAAAAAATGTATTCTTTTTGTTTGTATTAAACCTGCTACCTGATAATCTTTGGACATCCCCAAGTTTTTGTATTATAAGAAATAGGAAATAGTTATTTTCTGTTTCCAAACTGTTTGGGATTTTTAGGCTTTTATTCTGCCTCTTAATCATTTAATTTGAAAACTGAAAGACTCTAATCTGTTTAACCTCTTCTTAAGCCTGTGATCAGTCTCACCACATTTCTCTCAAATTTTCCTTTTCTTTTTCTACTACACAATTGAGAGTAGTGCTACATCAAAATTCCATCTGTTTTAGTGACTGTCAGTTCTAGGTTTGGCCAACCTGAAAAATGTTAGTATTGTCCATAAATTTTGTTACTTCATCATTTATTCCCTTTTTTTCCAGTTCATTTGTCCCTATATTGAACTGTCTACGTCACAATGCAGATCCCTGGAGCACCTGAAGTGATGTTTTTCTTTGAAAACTGACAATTTGTTTCTGCCTTTTGGTCACTTCCTGGTCAGGTCATATCACATTCTTGCTACCTTTTTCCATTTTCTTGAAAAAAAAAAAATCCTGCAGAGTATTTCATCATTGTGTATGATTATATGTGTAAGGATACAAATCAGAATAATCTTTATTGAACTCTTAGTGAGAACTTACAGTACTGTAAAATGCCTGCCTTTGTCCTAGTTAAAATGATTTATTATTGTACAATCCCATGACAGCAAATCAGTAACCCAGTATGTGGAAACTGATTTCCAGTTAGGTTAAATGAAAATACAACATCTCACTTACATTAAGACAGGAGTCTTACTACCTCCACTATAAGGAAAAAAAAAAAAAGAAGAAGAAAAAAAAGAGATGGTCTCAACTGGTTGTTTCTCATCTTTCACTAGGACCAGGAAGCTCAACACCTTTCAGACCTGGACTCAGTAGTGGACCAAGCAAATAGTGAATTATCATAGAATCATAGAACCATTAAGGTTAGAAAAGACGTCTAGGATCATCTAGTCCAACCATCAACCCATCACCACTGTGCCCACTAAACCATGTCCCTAAGTGCCACATCCACATGTTTCTTGAACACCTCCAGGGATGGAGACTCCACCACCTCCCTGGGCAGCCTGTTCCACTGCCTGACCACTCTCTCAGAGAAGAAGTTTTTCCTAATATCCAACCCGAACCTCCCCTGGCACAGTTTGAGGCAGTTACCTCTCGTCCTGTCACTGTCACTTGGGAGAAGAGGCCAACCCCACCTCACTACAGCCTCCTCTCAGGTAGCTGTAGAGAGCAGTAAGGTCTCCCCTGAGCCTCCTCTTCTCCAGACCAAACTGTCTAAGTTAGCTACTGTACCAAGCAGACACGTACAGTGGGAGCTGTACTTACAGCTGGTGGCTGTGTTTTTATTTGTTGAAGAAGGCATTCAATAAATCTATTTTATTTTAGGCATTTCACAATTTACACATTATAGGGTTTTATAAAGAATCTGTTCTATGAATTAAGATATATTTCAGTATTTTTTCTGAAGCAAAGTATGTTCATATCTCAGATGTTTCCCCATGACTACTGTAGAAGCTTGAAGTGCCCACAGGGAAAGGTGACGTACAATCCACATAACTGCATAGGACAGAATTCGCATATTCCATTTGTTTCAGAACAAAGATTTTGAAAAGCTTAAGTGTTTACCAAATAGCTGCTCTGAGAGAAGAAACCAGCAAGACTGCAAGCAGGTAAATAAAATAAATTTCTGCTGGTAAATAATTTATCCGATAATACTGATGCCCCATATACATAACCGTTGCATTTATGCAAATATCATTTAGAAGAAGAAAGAGCATTTGTTTGTAGTGTGCAACATGAATAATGGCTTTGACATTTCAGACTATTTCACTTGAAGCTGTCATTCCTGCCTTGAGTATGAGTGCTAATCTAGCTGATATCATTTTCCTGATCTTGAGGGACCTGCACTTGGCAGTCTTTGCTATAGCATGAAAGAACAGATGACAGTATCGAACATTGGCAATATATATACTCCGGGGAAACTTGGCCCTTCAATATATGTTATTAAGCATAAATTCTACAGCGCTAAGATATGCTGGTACTTTGAGATAACTGTGACTACTTATATTGAAGCAGCAAAGCGGGTTGAGTGTTTGCCCTTAATTCACTGGGAAAAAACATTCTGCAGAGGGGAAAGAGAAAGAACAAAGTTGAAATGAGATAATTAAGGATGTATGAAACCAGTTCTTTGATACCAGGGCAATGAATATTCAAGACTTTCAATTTATTTCAGAATACATGAGGGTTTTTTAGACTTTCAAATTATTTCAAAGACAATCCCTAGAGGATTGTTGAGTTTTTTCTCCCATTTAGGTGGGATGAGAGGGACATACAGGGACAAGATGTTTTTCTGCACTTAAAGTTTTAACGTATTTCTATAAATGGAGTAATCTTCTTATACAATAATGAGAAAAGAAATCTAAATTCCATTTCTTTTTAGTGCATACAGAGTAAACAGGCTTTTTAGAGTTGACAGGTTTCTGTTTAGTTGCAAAAAATAGGATAAACCTTTTCTATAAGCATGAGGCTTGCTCTATAGCATTTGCTAAAAACTGACAAATATTGCCTCCTTTAAGAGACTGCAGCATCAGCTGTCTCACTCATAAGAAAAGTAACAGATAAGGTAAATACCACTTCCATAATGCACCCAGTTTAGAGTTTTTGCAAGCTATTTTTCCTTCAGTACACTGAATTGACCATATAATTACACTTCCACCAAACATTTCTTAATTTGGCAAATGTGTTCATGGGGCAAAGTCCACTACGTGGCTCACACTGATAAGGTAATTTCCAGCTCAGCTCCTTTTGGTCCCTCAAAGGGACCACTGGGATTTTCAGACCCACAAACATTCTTCTGACCTCTTTACCATCGGTAGAATGTTGTAGATGAGGTGTAGCAAGTTGTAGGCCAAAAGGCAACAAAGTGGGCATGGCAACGGATAATACAGCTTGCTCCTGTCCCCTTTCACTTCAGATGTGTGAGAAGTTGCACGGCATTTGACCTCCCCCGACATCGGATCGGGACAGCCCTCCGGTGTTGTTATGCAATATAGCAAACCATAAAGAATGTTATGCAATATAGCAAAACCAGCATGCTATATAGAAAGAGATTCTTCAAAATGTTAAATTATTTACATTTAAAATTCTTCAAACTGTTCAAGAATTTTCTCAGCCTAAAGTAGCTTATCCTACTATGTCCCACTTCCCTCCAAAACCTACTCCATCTTCCAACAGGTCACAGGCTTATAACGTGGACAAAATCAGTCTATAGCTACAATGCCAGGATTCCTTATGAAAATATATAGGTATAGATTTTTACACAGTGCGTGTAGGTATACATGTCTTCTGATGAGGTCAAAGGCAGTTGAGTGTTACAGCTGCTTTGGAAAACTGCAGTACCTCTGTGTTTTTGGCGTCCTAGTACACTGGGAAAATTGCTCTTTTGTAAACATTTCTGAAGGGGTGGCCTGAATATGTGAGCATAACTGGATTTTGCAATTACTTTGCAATTTCCATTTTTCAAGACTTTGAGAGATCTTGCAGATCAATGATTTTGTACAATAAAACCCAGACATTTAGAATGTTGTGCGCAAAGTTTTTGTATGAAAATTTGTATTTGTGTGCCTAATGTATAAGTGTGATTGGGGAGCTGGAGAACTGCTGAAGTAAATGTGCATGCAAATTAATAATTAGGTGTTCTGGTGTTGATTTGCTAGCAACTGTACATGTCAGTGACTTTGTGGGATCTGATCCTAGTATGATATAAAAGTAGTCTTGTCATCCAATTATTTGGGGAATCATGCTTCATTTTGTAGGAAATGTTCTTACATCTACATTTTTATGTCAACATTTTATAATTATTTACTGATGGCATTGCATCATATTTAGATTTTTGCTTTTATGTATGTGTCTTTTAGGTGTGAAATTGGAACCATTATTGCAAAGCAATAGATAAATATATAAAGGACCATTGTTACAGCAGGCAAGCTACTAGATCTAGTTTGTACGGCACCTGCACTACAATTTGACATGGAAGTCTTCTTAGAGATAAGGGTGAAGACTGAATATTTTATATATACGTCATGAATAAGGAACAAGTTTTATTGTCCATTTTGTGATCCTTTCTGTATTTCTAAATCACCTATTCCTCATTCAAAGGATGAGTCCCTGAAGACAGAAATCTCTCTAAGTAAATTTCTGATGCTATTTACCAGCTGTACTGCTGTTCTAATCAAAGCTGTAGTTTTTATATCATGATGTGCTGGGTACTGGAGTTAATCGATTGTATTCTCTGTAGGGAACTTTGAAGTAAGAAACCTGATTCATCTTTGTTGACAACGGAGAAATGAGGAAACTTACTGACTCTATTAGAACTTTGCAGAGTATCTGTAGGACACTTTGTGGTATTCAGTGATAGCCCAGAAGTGCATTTGGTTATTGGTGTGTATAATGACATACACAGGAAGGCAAGGAGAGACTTCACAGAATTATTTAATGGAATCAAATAATGGTTCTAGATGGGTATAAAAGGTTAAGTATTTTTAATCAGACTCCTTTGTCAATACTAAGCAAGTAAAAGTCAATATTTCATATTTGCAAAGATAAATCAAGCTCCAAATAATGGCCAAGATACACTACAATAATGCAACTCAATTTGAAAATGTCAAAGGAAATATTCTGTGTTTTGGCAATGTGTATTGGTTCATGATTTTCCTCGTCTTGTGAATTTAATTTTGAAGTTATTCAAAACACCATTCTATTTTCTTGTTCTTGCAAAAACTTTGAAAGCAGTAAATATTATATAATAATCTCCTGTGCTGTAGAATACTCCATCAATGAAAATATGCGTGAGTTGATGTTCCATATGTAAATATTTTAGACAGAATTGGAGAAGAGGTAACAACAATTAACGCACTGACTTTTCTTCACTAAGAAGCATGATCAGGTACTACTGAAGACAATGAATGAAATGGTGCTGATGTGGATTATGTGTGCCATTTCCTAGACAGAGTTATTACTTGGCCTTCTCAAAAGATTTGCACTGAGTTTTAATGGGCGTTTATAGGCACAAAGAGTTAGTATTGGATATACAGATTTCATGTTTTATACAGTGGGAGACTTTACAGTATCCCTAGTAAGTAATGGTTTGTATAGCAACTCCATGTATGTTTCTTCTGTTTTCACTTTTCAGCTTACTCAGCAATGGAGTTCACATTTTTCAGAGCTGTTATTTTGTGTGTGTGTGAATATGTAAGGGAAGAAAGGAAACAGGTAGGTGCAGAAGCAGAACAATAAGATGCATCCAGAGAGTGAAAGAGCTTGAGGAAAATGCAGAAGAGATCATGAAAGGTCTGCGAAAACCTTGAGGTGCAAAACAAATAAACCACCTTTTTCCTTCCTCCTCCCCACCCCCTTTTT
The DNA here is from genome assembly GCA_013399715.1 of Alectura lathami. Classification (NCBI taxonomy): domain Eukaryota; kingdom Metazoa; phylum Chordata; class Aves; order Galliformes; family Megapodiidae; genus Alectura; species Alectura lathami. Next base: position 260,373 of record VXAV01011496.1, read on the forward strand.
CAAAAAAAAAAAAAAAGAATTTGCATTTTGGGTAATATCATGCTTAGTGAACTAGAAAAAACTGTTCAGTGTTTTGCTGTAAGATTCAAAGTTGTTGGATTGATTTCTGATGTAAAAGGGCTTCTCTTTGAGACAGAACTTCTCAAAGGAGCAGGGGATGAAGTATCATCCCGTTTAATTGTGTAAAAAGAATGACTGCGAGAGAGCATCCTGTCTCCTGAGACACAGGATCCTGGGTTATTGATTGACTCCCTTATTATTAGCTGTTCCAAAGGTGGATAATGTTTCTGCTTCTATGACCTGAATGCCAAAGTGTTTGTGTGATCATCCATGGAAAGAAACATCTCATACCTTGGAAAAACGGGCAGTGAATTAGAAAATGATCTGGAAGGCAACAGCATTCGCACAGCTTTCCTTTTCAGGTGAAGAGGGTAGGCAAACCTCTGGTCTTGTGAATGCACTTCTGTTAACACTGAAAGGGCCTAGGAGCTCATTGCCTTCACAGTCTTTCACCTGTCTCACAATATTGTAGCTCGCAGGAGGAAGCTGCCTTGAGCAGTGTGCAAGCCACATAGTAGATCAAAAACCCAGATATTGGCCCACAGAACCAGAAATCAGTTTCCACAAAGGATAAAATACATATTTATATTTGAAAGGTATGTATGGTTTCATGCCTGTGGGTGCCACACTAAATATATCCAGGAGGAAATCCATCTCCTCAACATCTCCATCCCCTCCCAACCACACAGTTGTTTTATTCTGGGTTTAAAAGACATCTGCATACTGAGTGGCCCATTCTGGGACAGTGACCGTCTTCAAGAACCTTTAAGCCCTCGATCTTCTTTGCAGCTCCCATGATGATGACAGATACATTACATGGCATTGAGAAAAATACCATATTTTTACAATACCATTTCTGTTGCCTTTGCAAAATGTTTGATGTGTCCACAGCAGTAGCCTCCCTATTTCAAAGGGAAGTCTCTTCTGCTTTTCTTTGCTCCTTATGAGCATGAATACGTATTTTGACTGTGGAAATGCCCTTCAAAACAGAGAGAATTATGTCTCCCTTTCACAAGGTAGATGTCCATCTACCTTTCTATGTGTTATTAATATCATAGAGTCAGCATTTCTTGTGGCTTGTTTCATAAAGAAAGAGACTGATGTATAAACTCCGTGAGAGTTTGTCTACTTAAGGTGAAATAAGTAATGGATTACAAAAGAAAAATCTAAAAATCTTCTCAACTCTTGGGATTTGGAGGCTCTTCTAAGCGCTTTCTTTTTTCACCTCTTGCATGAATAAACATTGTAACGGAAATAAACACCACGGGCAAGCTTACCCAGTATATTAGCAATGACAGTTACAATCAAAAGACAGATTCCAAGATCCCAAAGCAGTGGCATTTGCCATAAAGTCTCACTTTTGAAGTATTTTGCTACATAATGTTCAGCCCTGTCCAGTGTCAGCAGATACCAACTGCAATGATCAAATTTGGGTTCTTTTATACTAAGGCCTTGTAAAACAAAATTATGTAAAGGTTGATATCACAGAACCACAGAATGGTTGTGGTTGGCAGGGACTTCTGGAGGTTCAACCCCTGCTCCAGCAGGGCCACCCAGAGCAGGGTGCCCGGGCCCATCTCCAGGCAGATCTTGGAGATCCAAGGAGGAGGCTCCACAGCAATCCGCTGGCAATCTGTGCCAGTGCTCTACAATCCACACAGTCAGAAAGCATTTCCTGATGTTCTCTTGTGTTCCAGTTTGTGCTTGTTGCCCATTGTCCTGTCACCAGACAGCACTGGAAACAGCCTGGCTCTGTCTTTGCACTGTTTCTTCAGGCATTTATATACACGGATGAGATTCCCCTGAGCCTTCATTTGTACAGACTAAACAGTTCCACCCTTTCCCTTCCTCTTTGAAATTGCATACAACGTTGTGTCTAAGACAGTTCTTCAAAGGGAGATGGAGAAGTGAATTGCCAAATGCAGAGCTGCTCACACAGAGAGCAGAAGCGGCTGAATGAAGCAGTACCACCACCTCCTCCTACAGCTGTCCTGTGATGGAGGGACCAAATTATCACTCTGTGTTTGCAGGGGGAGGGGAAGGGCTTTGGAGGTTGCTCCTGAAGAACCAACTATGAGTGAGAAGAGAACACCCAAGTCCTGTGGAGAAAAGGTGTTCAGATGTGCAGTCACCTTCTGCTTTAATAACTACTCACATAAAGATCAGACTGTCTGTCTTCAGTGCTGAATGTCAGTCTTCTGTAGTTTTAGTTGGCTCATCAGTTTTACTGATTTAAATGTAGTAAGATGTACTGTATAATCATTGCAATGACAGCTAGTTACTGCGGTGAGTGTTACACTAGTTAGTCATCATCTTTGTAGATTGCGGATGTAAATTCTTCGGGAATTCAATCACATCTTTTCATAGATGTCTTATGATACATTAAAATAAAACTCTACCATGCTGACTTAAAATCTAGTTCTGCTTTAAAAACATAACAAATATGAAATCTGTAACTTTCATGTTTTTAATCTCAGTTCCAAAGGCATTTCTGGACCAGACTCTGTCACCTTTACATACAGTGGATGATACCGATCAGATAAATATTGAGGTAACTGACTAGATAACTAACTAGCTGTTCAGTTTTGGCATTGGTAAAAAAAAAAATAAAATAAAAAAATCAGCATTTAATTTTGTCTCTGAATTAAAATATGCTAGTTTTTACTGTCAGTCTTGAAAGGTCTCTGAAATTTTTACATAAATTGACTTTGTTATTGTTGCTATAACTATTCCAAATTAAATTATATTAGGCACAATTATGAAAAATATCTATATGTATCTTATAGACATATAATGCCTCGTGATAAAAAATGGGCATTTGGAATTTATTTTGTAATACTTGGTTACTCAAGGTTGACTCAAAAAAGAATCTTCTATATTTTTCTGAAATTGAATTCATTCAGTGGTACTAAAAGTAGCCAGGACGTGGTTCCTTTACGTTTTTAGTAATAAAATCAGCAAATGAAATGTAGCAGTTTACATCAGTATGTAGGATTAGTATTGTGGGACAGGAAAGTGTCATTCTTACACAGCACTCTTCTGACCACAACCACACTTGAAGCAGTTCCCCACTTGCTGGAAGTGCTGTGGTCATGTGCTTTCATCAGGTGGCTCTGAGCTAGACAGCACATTACTGTGTTTGCCTTTATTAAAACTAACTCTGAGGCGGTTCTCGCTGTTGTTAAATGTTAAATCATTGAAGGAACCCCTTTGGTTATATTCTCAACTACTTGTTTCGTGGAAAAGGAATTCCCGCTGCACTTCTTTCTGGGCCTGACTCTATGACGGAGGAATGTGCTTGGTACTTTTCAACCTTCAATTGTTTCAATGGGAATGGAGAGTTTGATGCTTTACAGAGCTGGCAAGCTTTTCTCAGAGTAACATAGGATTCAGCTTTGTAATTTTGCAGAGAAGGATATAATTGGGATTTAAAAATACAACCCATCATATGCATGCTTGAAAAAAAACTGTATTAGCTACAGTGATGGATAGAATAATAGAAAATAAAAAGATCCTCTAGCATGCAGCTGGTAGGATAATGGCTAGTGGGAAGCCTTGCACTTGAGATGCGTAAGGCATGGGTAGTCCATAAAACCTAGGACAACAACAGCGGTGTGTGTGCTGAAGAACTGGAGTCTTCTGAAACTTGGTAGTGGTGTTTAAAGATGGTGACAAGTTTCGGAAGTGAGAATTTTGTTGTATGCCTTGTAGTCCAAAACATGTATTTCCTTTAATGCCCAGGTTTCTATTTTTAGTTTGGATTTAGTAATATAATAGAGCTGTAATTATTTATTTATTTATTTATTTAACCCAAAAGCTAAGTATTCTGTTGTTGATGTTTTTTCTAAGGTTACCTGTTTGAGAAAGCAAAACAATGATTTCCAATTTAAACTGCAGGGCCTGGGAGCAGGGCATGCATCTGATTCCTGGGTTCTCAGCCAAAGAAGCCAGGGTAGCTTGCAATGCAGCTGCGGGGCCAGAAGCAGCAAGGTGTGGGCTCTCATCCTCTGAAGCATCTGACTCTTATTTCATCTTCCAAATGCTCCTGACTCCTAATGCTCTGGAAAGTAAAGTTCAAGTGCAGAGGGAAGTGGAGAATTATTCATGATAATCTGTAGCTCTTCTCTTTATAAACTCCAGCCAAGCTGTGCTGGGGGGTGGGGAGGAATACCAAAAATAACCCAGCAAGAAGGAAGGAATCTTGCAAGAAGTCACCCTAAAAAACAAAGCTAGGCAAAACGGGAAATGAATGCAATCTAGAAACTTATACCCAAAAATCACTGGACAAAAAGAGTTTTCACTCTAGCAAATTAAAAATGACTGAATCTTCAAAAAGTTGTTTGTATTTGTTACTGCTGTTGATTTAATGTTGAAGATAATTGAGTGCTAGCACCTCTGACTGAAAGATATGCTGTGGAACTGCGTCTGGCAGCTTCAGCTTGGTGATATTTACAGGCACAAGATAGGAGTCTCTTCTGTAGTTCTTAGGTTGCTTTTACTTAATTCTGCCCAAACGAGATGTGAATTTAGCAAATTACGTTTCTAGCTCAAAGTAATTAAATCTAGGACTGTAGTGTTTGCTGTGAAACCTAACATTTTGCGATGAGTTTGAAGACAAGATGTCAGAGAGCATTTTTGCTCTTACAAAGTAGTAACTTTCAATAATACATTTTAGGAGGGTGATTTGTTTAATCCTGAGAGACAGCTGCAATTATCTAAGGTCATTTAAGTGAAAAGAAGCTGCAGGAAAGTCAGAGCAGTGCCACCTGGGTCAGGACAAACATTTAAAGAAGTAGTGTGTTAATACTTAAAGATTTATTCATGCATTTTTCATAACTTCTAGCTTTTGTAGTTGAACGTAATGAATGGATCTCCAAGAGGCTGAGTCATCATGCCCGTAGCTGATGCCAGTTTCCAGGCATTAACTTTAATTATTGATGCTTTCCCTAATAGACCTGATGGCACATTTTTAAAGTAAAGGTTCTGTCTTACTAAAGGCATGCCCTGCTGCTGGGCACACTGGCTGTCACTGGGAGAGGTAATAAGGAGTTTCCACTTGCTCTTTAAATAAAGGCTTTGTTTCTCAGTTTTTGTTCTTTAATTACCCTGTGCAGTGCTTTTACCTCTAGGCTAGGTTTTCTTTGAATAAGTTTGTAACTGGAAAAGCAAACCAAGTGTGAACGCTTTGAGGGGTCTTTCCAAACCTGTGAGTTCGCTCCAGGGCTTCGGAAGGCAGCGTGATACTTCATTTTCTGTTTCATTCGATTGTTGAGCAGCAATTTCCAGACACATATGTGCCCTAGGTATATTCAATGGCAATGTTTAGTGCTTTGTAGTACCTCACTTTTGCAGTCTCAGGATTTTTCTTCACAATACCTTTTTAGGCAGGTAGTGGGGTATTCCTTTTCTTAGATGGAACGAAGGGGCAATGGAAGTTGCAATGACTTAGATATCAGATTCGGAAACAAATTGTCAGCTAAAGAATCCCTGATACAAGTGGAAACCAAAACAATGTATTCATTGCTAATTTTACTCAAAACAATGCAAACTCATCTGTAAATCCTCCATTCTGCACCAGTGTAGGGGGGGAAGAGGTGGGAGAGAGACAGTGCAGGTTTCTTTCTGGATCTCAGTACGAAAATGGCCTGGCAACAAATGGCCTGATGAAATAGCTGTTTGATAACATATAACAGAAAGGATAACATGGAGTGAGTCAGCCACCTTCAGATGCTGGACACTCCATGTTTGTGCAGCATCAGATGGACCCCAGATGGATTTTCACATGGTGCACTGTGCAGATCCTCTCTGTGGAGTGAGGTTCTTCGTTCAAGCTGTTATACTATTGTCTTACAGGAAAGCAACTCTTTTCTAAAAGGATGATAACATGACCTCATACTTCCGGACTTTTAGGTGAAGGCCAGGCCATGCAGCTGAAGTAATTGCTGGTACCAGGAGCGAGCTGTGTGAAGCAACAAGCTGGCTGGGGTTTTCCTGCAGCCCAGGGGTACGTGCGGCACAGCACAGCCTAGGTGCAGCAGGTAAACGGCCTAGTCATGTGAACTGTTAGGTGGATCACCAACGCTCGTGTGCAGCAGTCTCCCAGCGAGGAGCAATGCCTCTACTGTCTGCAACAGGTACTCTTTCGGATCCAGAGTGAATGGCCACACACAAACTTCCTCCAGCAAGATTCAAATCGAGTCTCATGTCTTGGTTACAGCATCTCGGAACTAGATGATCTTTGAGGACCCTTCCAACCCAAGCCATTCTGTGATTCTAAGATCTTTGCAAACAAACACTAATCTTGTGTGTAAGCCCTCTCTGTCGCTTGGGTGCTTTATTTTTTTTTATAAAAGCTGTGAACAGAAGTATAGTTACAGGTGTATTTTATTGTATAATATACTAATATAATTAGTATAATTATAATACATAATATATTAGTATATAATAATTATATATACTACTTTTTGTGATAAAAGTAAAAGCATACAGAAGACAGTGGTCATGAATGAAATAAGGCAGAAAAACAGTAAAATAGACTGAAAAGGGACTGGACATCCAGAAGCTACCAAATTGCATCCTGCCATTATCCTGTCATTCTTAAGAAGACTTTTAGTACTGTATGTCTGTTTCACCTTCATAATTAGGGCTCTTTCTCGTAAAAACTGAATGACTTCCTACAAACCCTTTGTAGGTACATCTAGTTGTGGCTGGTCGCGACCCACTGCTTGGTCTCCAAGGTATCACGTAGCCCAGGATGCATGAGACACGCCAAAAAGAACAGTTACTTTGTCCCTGCTGGTACATCTTGATAGGTTTGACCAGAAGGAGAGGGGTTTATGGCGTGGACGGGTGCACAGCTTATTCCTGCCCCTTCTCATTCCAGCAGTGATATTGGCCTTGTACTTTTTGAGTCATTTTCATGTACCAATGGCCTGTTTCTTATGTCTTGAAAAGCATTTGAGTCTTTCTGCATGTTGGTTTTTTTTTTTTTTAATCCACTAGACATTAAGAGATATAAAAATAGATTAAAGGAGTTACGCAGTGATTTCTCATGCTATACTATTACTTGCACTTACTGCTTGTGAAGCACTAGCTGTTGCACAAGAGACAAATACTGACCTGATATCTAAATCAGCATATATGATAAAATGAATGCGGCATTACAGAAGTACATATGAACATTCATGATACATTAAAATTTTAAGAAGTATTTTTGATTTTTTTTTGAAGAAACTATAGAGATAATGGATAGATCCCATGGGTCAAGAGCTGTTTCTCGACAATTTTTCTTTTCCTGAATCTGCCTTCTCTTTTTGATTTGACTGACCTTTTTTCAGCCTTCTTGAAGTTCAAAATATGTTTTAGGGATGTTGGCAACCTCAGACAGAAATGTGGCTGATGAGGAGCAGAAATTATGTCCATCCATAATGCTTAATGTACCGTTACCACATTTGCTGTTTATTTTTGCTTTTAGGTTTAAGCACATTATTAATGTATACTTGTAGCTAGAACCCTAGTGTGATGTGTACTTTTTAAGGCAACTCAGTCAGCCTTGGCTAAGGGGAAAGGATATGTTCTGGGCACTATTCTTAGAAATGTGATGTCTTGAGACCTACTTTTAGATTTTTTTTCTATTACATTTTTTCCTCAGACAATTACCTTTTTCTTAATAAGATTGAAATGAGTCAGGTACTTTTGGCAGTACTTTTTGACTGAACTTGTTTATTTAATATTTAAAGACAAAAGATTAGATCAAATAACAATATTTTTGCTGCATGCATATAGTGTCATAAAATGCAGGTTTTGTAGTACATGCAATTTTTTTTTTAAGTAGCTTTATGATTTCATTTTTGGGATAGATGGCCTTTATCTTGGTGTAAGTGTTGAAGGAGACTGGGAGAGACTAGATTAGAAAGTGGGATTAGAGGAATTAGAAAGAGTTTTCCTCAGCCAGAAGAGTGAAGCCACTGAGAAATGCTGTAACATTTTGCTTTCTCTCAAAGTACAGAACCATGGTTGGCAAGAACGTAGTGAGCAGTCATTCAATGTTTGTTGATGACTGGGTTTCTCTAGAATAGATTGCAGGATTTAGCAGTCCTGGGCTGTGGCATTTCATCACTCAGGGGTCGATACGCAGAAGATGTGGTTCATAGCTGCTGAGGTGGGTGCAGTGTGGCTGTGCTTGGTAGTACCAGTAACATTCACCAGTAGAATGTCTGAGAAACACCAGGCACCGAGTCCTTCACAAATCCATCTGCTGTCAAACTCATGTGCATTTATACACATGTAGATGTATTTGCCCCGGTGTTAGGAGCCAGCCTGTGACTGGGATGCTCCTGAGGTCTGGGTCTGATGACATTTATGATACAAAAAAGAAACACTGTGACACAGTAAGGGGATTAGATGTGGTGGACAATTCCAGTGATTAACACAACGAAGTGTGACAAGAAGAGGCATGGCTAGGGACACTCTTTAATTCAGCAGGGAGCTGGGACTGTTCAGCTTGGAAAAGAGAAGGCTCCGGGGAGACCTCATTGCAGCCTTCCAATACTTAAAAGGAGCTTACAGGCAGGAGGGGGACCGACTTTTTACACGGGTGAATAATGGTAGGACAAGGGGGAATGGGCTGAAACTGAAAGAGGGGAGGTTTAGGTTGGACATCAGGAAGAAATTCTTCACTGAGAGAGTGGTGAGGTGTTGGAACAGGCTGCCTGGAGAAGCTGTGGCTGCCCCATCCCTGGCTGTGTTCAAGGCCAGGTTGGATGGGTTCCTGGGCAGTTTGATGTAGTGAGCTAGTGGCTGGCAGCCCTGTCCACGGCAGGGGGGTTGGAACTAGATGACCTCTGAGGTCCCTTCCAACCCAAGCCATTCTATGATTCTGTGATAAGCTGGTGTGGCTGTTGGGCAGAAGCAGTTGTAAGTCCCTCAACCCTTGGTCACCCCAGTGGCATGCGCTACCTTGTGCCAGCACAAGAGCTTGTGTGGCTGGGAGGTGAACCGAACTGGAGGCTTAATCCAAGCTGAAACTGATCCAACAGAAGCAAGAAGAGGTGAGCTCACTGGAGCCATGTGGCCTCATAATTTCTTCTGCCCACAAAAGGAGATGTTGATGTAGCTGTTAAGAATGAGAAGCAGCAGGGCAAGATGGAACTTCTGCCTTATTTCATCTTAAAGTAAAGATCTGGTGAACAATCAAGCCCCCAGAACTGGGGGCCTGGTGGCAAAATCCTATGTGTCAGTTTGCATAATACTCCAAACACAAGAATCCTGATGCATTTAGTTGCTTCTCATTGATGAAAATAGGTAATACATTCTGAAAGTTCACGGTTTCTGACTACTTTTCCAATGTTGTCAAGTCTTGTCCTATTCTCTTCTAGAATAAATTAGTTTTAATATCCTTAATATTGCTGAAAAATGAGTGATTGTAAAAGGATTTAATTGAACTGAATATAATAATACACTATATAATACTGCTTTGTGAGCAGCAAAACAATAATAAGCAGGGGACAGGCTCTTTACAGTGCCTAAACATGTTGTGGGGTTTCCAACATTTGAGTAGTTTCTTTGCACAAAGTTACTATTTTCAATTACGTAGCTGATGACATCTGGTGCCAAAATTACAGAAAGAGATTTCCAATAATCACTTAACTATCACTCTTGCATTCTTGTACATCTTCACAGAAATTAAGTTAAATTATATTATTTTAAGGCAATTTAATTATTTTGAAATAACAGTGTGAAACTGAAGAAAAAAGTGTATTAAACTAAAATACATATAATAGAGACAAAGAAGTTAAGCCACTGTTCAAGACACATGTTGGGAACTAGCTTCAGGCCAGATTAGAGACCATGAGACTCCCTGATCTCGCACAGACCTCAGCAAATTCTGCTCTGCCTTCACCTGCTACTTAAATCGTTTCAGATAACAAGGCAATCTGGTTTCGTTGGTAAAGTGTCCACCAGATGGTGCTGCATGATACCTAATGGACCCATGCCCCAGCGGGGAAGAAGAATAAAACCACCTGCTTTGACTTTGAGAGGTCCTTTTAAAAAGATTACTGATAAGAAAGGTATCAGGTAATCAAGCGGTGCCAGAAACAATTGCTGAAGTGAACTGTTTTTCTTAGAACGAGTAAGGTATTTTATAAGCAAACAGCTTTCTTCGATCTTCACTTGTTCTTGCCTACAGTTATATTATGCTACTATCTACTGCTAAGTAGATGAAAAATGGCAACTATCAAATAGTGCATTGTAAAGATACTTACACATTATACAAGCACTCAAAAACCTGTATTACATCTGACCTCTAACAACTGCAGTAATGCACTGGTATTTTTGTAGGAGACGGTTTCTTTCCAAAAGCTGTGACTCGTACATATTTATAAATATTTCTCACACCATTTAGCCATTATCCATTTCAGTTTGACAATTTGAACTTGTTAAATCCTAATGATTATGTGTTTAAATACAGATATTGATAGCAGAAACCCCTGCTGTTGCTGAAGGAAGTCTGGTGTAATATATGATCTTGGCATGAATCTTGTGATGTTGCGCTTCGCACTTGCCTTGGCTCTTGCTGAAAGTTACTGACTAGTATGGCACCTGATACGATAATCTAATAAGGACACGAATAATAACAATAAAAAAGCTTATTGCTTCTTAGCTTGCTGAAAATGAGAGAATGGTGTCCAGATTATTACTGGGAAGTAACTACTCAGCGATAAAACAACGCCTTTAATTACAACCTGTCTCTAGAGCTTTAAATAGAAGAAACCCTAACTGCAGATTAGGTCTGCACACATCTGATCTGATCTCTGTGTGCCTTATTTTGGACAGATTTTGTTGTAGTTTCTAGAAGATCTTCAGGTGGAGCACTCTTACTGATCACTGTGGGACCGAGACTTCTTCTGGTTCCCCTAGTTCACTCTGAAGAGCACCCTTCAGAGGTGCCACTCAGGCTTCACCCACTGCGATGCTGAAGGGGAAGGAAGTCTCATCAGGGGAGAGACATCTCTGAAGAACCTTCTGTCCTGTTTTACAAAGAACTTTGGACAGTCTCTGGTTAAAAACACGGGCAAATTTCCTGAGGAAACTGCCAAGAAATTCTGCTGAGGCAACTTCCTGTTCATTCTTCCCTGTTACATTTTCACTCACACGCACTTTGTGCCCTTGTGTGTCAAATCCATGGCAATTTTGTGCTTTTATAAAGCTTCACTTTGAAAGATCAGGCTTAGGTAGCCTTGCATATCTCACTAAAAGCCAGGCCATTGAGTTGTACCCTATTTAATTCTTTGTACGTAAAGGTCACATAGAGGAATAGGTGAACTTTGAAAGTTTTGTGATCTTTTGGCTAATAAACTAGAAATTTGTAGGCTCGAGGATTATTCTTTTTTTCTTTTTTTTTTTTTTTTTTTTTTTTTTTTTTTTTTTTTTTTTTTTTTTTTTTTTTTTTTTTTTTTTTTTTTTTTTTTTTTTTTTTTTTTNNNGATTTTGCTTTTTTTTTTTTTTTGCGATTCACTCTTTGTTTTTCTTGCTGAAACACATATATATTTGCATGTCTTTTGTCAGTGATTTTCCAAAACATCTGCTTATTGCTATTTTTTTCTCCTGAGTAGTGGCATTTTCATTTCATTAAAATACTCTTTGACCTTTTCTCAACTCCCATTGCTACATGCTCTGACATTCTTTGTATCCATGTCTACTCACAACAACATTTTTCTGCCAGTTGAGATTTTCTAGCGCTTGACAATGAACACAAAAAGAGGAAAGATTTTGATTGGAAGAGGATTATCAGTATCTCACAGAACATGAACAACTGGCATAACATTGTATGTTCTGTTTTGTCAAACCTCTGTCCTGATGAATTTGCCAGTCATCTCCTTTCTGCCCTACCAAAAAAAAAGAGGCTGTAAAGTTCATTCTTCGTCTAGTATATCTGTTTGAGTGCTGCTGCTTCCTGAGGCTTAATTTTCTCTTGTCCAAAACTTCATCTTAGCTTAATAATAAATGTGAGAAAAGACTCTCATAAAATAAGCATTAATTTCATCTATATCCCAAGGCATATCACTGTATTTTCCACTCCTACTCTGAATTTTTGTGAGGTTGTTCGTTTTTCAAAAACTTTAAAATCAAGAATTAAGGAGGAAATCTCACAAAACTGAAATAATTTTGAAAGTAAATCTGTTGGTATTAGCTAAGTTGAAGTCAAAGTTTCAGTTTTATGTTTGTTTCTCTCAGATGTTGTCCTACTTGGCCAGTCACTACAGAAACACGATTATTCACACTCTCAGCAGTATCGTTTTGCATTCAGCACTCTAACATTCCCTTCACTTTTTCCTTTCCAATGCATCTATGTCTTTCTCATCATCCTGTGACTATTTCATTCGCTACCACTAGGCATCGGCATTGCTCTTACTATTTTTAGAATATTTCCTGCCTAAGAAATTCTGCTGTTTAACCTCAGCAAGGAAGTGATTCACTGTTGGAGTCTAAGACTTCTCTGCTTTTCTTTAACAAATGATCTTGCACACTCTGAGACCAAAGTTTTATAGAAAATTCAAGGTGAGTTATTACCTGATGTCTGCTAGATACGTGTGTGGCCAGTGTATGGAATTAATTCAGGGGAATGAGCTCCCTGTGTCATGCAGAAAGGCAGAGCACATGATCAAAACATCCACTTCTGGCTTTGCAGATGATGAGTCTTTCCCCACGATTTCTCTGGGCCAATGTATTTCAGTTGCAGTTTGTGTTCATTTTGAAAAACAATAAAATAAATGAGGGTGATTATTTGAACATAATAAATGTTTGGCCTGTAATTCATTTCTTAATGGAAAAGGCTTTGTTTCAAAACATTAGCATTATTATTCTTTTGCCAGCTAGAACCACTGAATACAAAATGTAGACAGCGATATTCTCAAGCATGATATCTGTTTATCATAAAATTTATTCATTTCTTTGTCACTGTTTTACGAGGAATATGTTTATGGTAAGATTTTTCTACCCATTCTGCTGTTACTGAGCATATATTACAGTGTCAGGTTTCACATAATAGCATATATAATAACTTCAAAAACTATTTCACTAAGAAACCAGCCTCTCATGTGATTGTTATACTCTCTCATGTCAATGAGTTCTTAGTAATTTGTACAAAATGATTTACCATTTAAAATGATGAAATAACTTCAGGTGTAGGAACACTTAAAATCCTTGACTGTATGCATAGGCAGAAAACTACCTGCGCATTAAAGCTGACCAAGGACAAGCATCTTTCCCTGGTAAATATACAGCCCATTGAAAACACTTAATTGGGAAAGACCTCAATGCTTGATTGCTCTGTGAATCCCTTTGAAGTGTTCATGATAACCATATTTCTGAAAGTGTTATGAACATCTAGCCAGGAGGAATAATAAGCTTGCTTGTAGGAACCAGTATCTGAACTTGCACTTCCAACCCAACGCACCCTCCACGTTGCTCTGACGTGCTCTGCCTCTGATGGATGGTGGCAGCCTGTGTCAGCACAGCCTGGGCTTGAGGGCACGTACGCCCTGCAGGCACAGTCTGTGCTAACACAGTTACGTGGCTTCTGGACTGGTGTCTGTGAACCACTGTCTGGAAGCGTAAGCAGAGCAAACACCATGGCACCCATCTGGATTGGTCTGCCCCTGGGTACTGAAAGGGGAGGTCTCAGAACATCCTTGCAGTAGCAGCCAGGCTCCCCCAACCTTCTGACTTGGCTCTGATTCATGTGGAACTTGTTAAGCTGATGATTGAAATTACACAACATTGCTTCCTGGTACAGCAGGAGACTGATCTGGATTATGGAAGATGTCCCCGTCTCTTGTCCTACAGAATTTGCTATGACTTAGTTAAAGCCCGTGGGCTGAAAAACAGCTAGAAGAAAGCCTTGGTGTTTTTGATGGTACCAGCATACATTACAGGCTCCCTGCTGCGTGATCAAGCACAGCTTTGAGCATGCTGTTGCCTTGCTGAGGTTAGGAAGCTCTTTCAGGGCAAGCTCACAGCAGCTTATCAAGGGTGTGCAAACCTCCAACGAGATGCAGTTACCCACCTAATGGAATAGATGGTGGTTATTCTATTTCTGTGTTACAGAAGGAACGGTGGGTAAATGTGTGTGCATATGTGTGTGATAAAGAGAATGAATTTTGCTGCGGATGTGTGCTTTGAGCTACCCTTTCACAGCTGGAACTTTAAATCACCTGATCCACCTGCTACTGAACTGGCCATGAAAGTCAAAATACAAAATGACTTAAGTTAGGAAAACTTGCAGACACAGGGGCCTCCCCAGGGCTGGCCCTGTACCCCACCATGCAAAGGGTGCCTAGGATCACCCTCTCACTGCATGCTGTCTGATTCATTCCCAAGCACAGTGCTGCCATCTTGTCCTTTCCGACTCTCCCCAAGAGAAAAATGAGACAAAACTGACTGACTGGAAGGGAAGGGAGCTTTTTTTCACCTGACATTTCTGAGCTTCTGATGGTGCCACCGGGGGAAAAAAAAAAAAAAAAAAAAANACTCATCTCCTCAGAGGCTCTCCCTTTATCCCTTTAGTGGCAGGGATTGCCATGCCATCAAGCTCTGATGATTCCCTTTGTTCTAAAAGCCCACACCTAGAGAAAGTTGTTTGTGGGGATAACGCTAGGAAAATTACCAGACTGCGTTGTCATCTCTTTGCAATGCAATCCATTTTGTTTAGTTAAGCAGCAGATGTATCATGAAATTAGACTTCATAAAGCGTTTATTGGGTCATTTCTAACGTTATTCCATATCTGTGTAATCGTTATAGGGAGATTTTCTTCCTCTCCCTGGGTCCAATTTAATTTAAAAAAAAAAAAAAAGTCTGGATTTTGCAGGACAGAAGCCCTAAAAAAATTTAATTTTTTAGGGCTTCTGGACATAAAAAAAATTGAATCAGGCACTTCACGAGTACGTTGGTCCTTCCTCTGCAGATCTCCTTAAATTCGTCAGATGACAGTGTAATTTCCAGTTACTGCTGCTTGGTTGGAAAGGTTAGTTCACATTAAAAAATGATATAGGTATAATTACTAAGGCATAGAATGTTACTGTGACACAACTATGAAATTATAATTACAGAAAAACAAATAGGTTTAGCAAATGCATGCTGGCGGAATGTAGTATGTTATGCACACAACCTTCTTGCTGTCTCCCCCTTTCTCTGATGCTCTCCTCATTTTCCCACCACCGTTTGTCCTCACGTGGGTGGCTTCAGTAACAGGGGGTGGCTGCATGGAGTCGTCAGTCCCAAGACCTGCATGGAGAGGAGCATGGAGTTGATGGTTTCTTCTTCTGCTCTTCAGGATTTGCTTGGCCTCATTTGTCTGTGTTAACGTGCTGTACACCTTGCTCTTTGCTCATTGGTTCACGAGTCCAATTTGAGTCAGAATTTGCTATGTCTGGGGTGTTTGATGCGTCAGATGCTTCTCCTCTGCTCAGTTTGGTACCCCTAAAACTGGTTTTACTGACCTCCCAAGGCCACATTCATCTGACTCCAGTAACTGAGGGTGAGCACTTTGTAGCTCAGGGGCCTCCTGTGCCACCTTTCCCTGCCGCCACCGCTGCAGGATGGTCTCTGCTTCTGGGACTGCACTTGTTTTGTCACCACTGTGGTAAGCTCAGTTTTCATTGTTACTTGCTTTACACGCTGCTGAAAGACCTAAAGGTCCCAATTAAAAAGAGTAATTCACTTCTACTTCAGTAAAAATGTAATTTCACCAGAATGCTTCAGAGTGGAATAGGACGTTTATTAACAGGCATAATGCCCCTTTTTGTTTTTCAACAGGAGATTCACTGTGCCCTTTTCACAGCCAGCAGGAAAAAAAAAAAAATTCACTGCTCCCTGTGGACATATTACAGATTGTTGCTAGTAAAATGAAATAAAACCAAATATTAAAAAAGAATACTTTTTCTTCAAAAAGTAGGGAGAATTTGTTAATAACTAGGGGCAAATGTAGCCAGTTCTAATAGCTCAGGAAATCATTGCTTTGCAGCATTATTGCTGTATTCATCTGCCCTGATGTGCCACAATTATATTGCTAGCATTCTCCTGGATTTACACCAGGCCAGATGTGAGCATATTCTAGCTCTCTGAGTTCAGTGGAGCTGCTGATTTGCATTGCTCCAGTAAACAGAGAATAGACTTTAAAACATGTAACACAGCTTCTAACCCTGCCACGCAAATAATGATGGTATGATTCTATTCATGTAGCTTTAAATTTCTAGACATAGAAACATGGGTTAAAAAAACAGTTTTAAAATAAGCTTTTGGAAGTTTGCAATGTACAAATTCCCTCCACTTCCATGCCATGGAATTGCCCTAAGAGATTGTGGATATGGCCATCACTGAGGGCTTTTTGCTTCCAGGTTTGGTGAGATGAATTTGTCTTTCTCCCACTTCCTTTAGGACAGGAATGACACTTATCCCAGAAAGCACAAGTGGTCATTGTACTAACAGGAAGTATGTTAAAGGCTCCTGCTTTCTGAAAAGTATTTTTAAGCCATTACAAGGCACAGCACTGGGGACTGCTGTGAGGATGCTCTGAAAAGTCTGACAGCCATGAAACTGAAGAATATAATACAGCATGCAGCAAAACAGTCGCATATTTCAAATGACACAACAGTCCTTGTTGAAGATCTTTTCTGCTGCTCGGAAACTGGTGACAAAATGCTGTAAGTTTGTTCTAGGATTTGGGCTCTGAACAGGGGCTGTGAGCTGGAGCATTCACAAAGTACGTGGATGGAGGACAAAAATGGCAAATAAAAATTTTGAATCATTCTCTGCCTATAGTAATGATCTCTGTCCACTTCTAGGGTCAATGTACAATAGTGATGCAACTTGCTTAAGACATTTTTTTTCATTCTCCACAGACATAGGGAATTTCTCCACTTTCTATAATAATTTTAAAATGGTATTGTCATTAGAAGAAATGAAAGATTTTAGTCAGCAAATAAGAAAAGTTTTGCAGACTTTCTCAGCTGTGAGGTAGCTCTCTTTTCATGTAATTTATGTTCTGAATATGAAGGGGAACTTTCAGCTGTCCAAACATGAAACCACAGGTATGTAGGAGAAGTGTCAGCATATGGCTGTGTCTTGCTAATAGACTTGAAGCACTTGCTGAAAATTGGAAGTAGTCTTGACATCTCAATAATCAATTGTTGGAGGCTTGTTAACTAAGCAGGCTCTGTCAGGGCTGGGAAGATGATTGATGTCACCCCAAGGGCTATCTGGGAAGCACTGCAGATTTCTAGAGTCAAGATTTATGGCTAAGATTTTATATTTTGTTTGAAGGCTGATTAAATAGCCCAGAGGATGGGAAAGGGAGACAGTCTTCTACTGGAAAGTTCTGAGTAATGAGAGCAACTTCAGAATACATTGCTGGTATTTATATGCTGATTCTGCTCATTATCTTTATTTTCTTCTTGATTTAATTTTTTGAAAAAAATCCATATTCCATAGCACAGAACTGTGTGGATGCCTGCAGCTATTGGGAGAATTCCCACATCTCACAGAGCAGAGCTGTTCCTTGTCTAGTTTGGACTTATCTTAATAAAATGAAAGAAAGCCAGCCTCTCCAAATTTCATTATGGTGTTCTTTTAATTTTATTCTGAGGTTCGTTTAATAGAATGGATCATATTGGCTTCAATATTACAATCATGACTGCTCTAGGGCCTGCTAAACTTCCAGAGACCTTTATTCAGCTGCTCACAGCTTGATACTTTTCAAGGGACTACAGCCTCAGGTAGGTTGCCCAGTTCTTGATTTAGGACTCACTTTCTCTTAGAAACGCTTGTGAAGGAAGGGATGATGGATGTAAAGCCATAGCAAGGCAGGTAATGTCGTTTGGTTGCTCTTCTCCTGCTCCTTTCTCTATCCTGTCTCAAGGCAGCCAGGGACGCTCCTGAGCCTCTGGTGGTCACCTCCAAGAGGTACGTATCAAAAACCAGCTTTACATCTTCTTAAAGGACATGTGGAACCTAAGCGCAAAAAAAAAGTCTCATGCAGTTTTCAGACTGGGATCTCAACTGTAAGTCAGAAAGTTTTGTGTTTTAAAAATTACTAAGAGAGTGTTAGCCTGAGTTTCTGGCATATTGCTACATAAATACTGAGAGAGCACGTAATTATTATAAACATGTTTTACTAAGCTCTAACCTGATGCTAATGTGAGCAATCTGACTGATTTGGTCAGGAAGCTGATCTAGTCTGGTATTGCTGGAAAAATGGCTCTCTATTATGATGACTGCTTTTTATTTGCTTGCTTATTGATTCAGTTAGAGCTGATGTTGCACATATGGCCGGATGGTGAAAATGTCTGAGAAATAATATTAATCAGTTGGTACCTGCATATTTTAGGTTGCTATGGAAGAATTGTAAGTACATTAAGGTTACGAATAAGTCTTTAGCCAAAACTGAACAAATACAAATTTCTAGGAAAGAAAAACTTGACTTCAGATGTCACGTGCTCATTTGGAGTTAATTGCACTAATTTTTTTACTTGAATGTACTCACCCTGTCCTGGTGTTCAAGACGCAGTATTGCACAGAGTGAAACAAGGACATCATGCCTAATTGGATAACTCATGCCAGAATTTACCGTATTAAAAGCAAATTTAAAAAGTCAGGGAACATGAATCATTTCCTAAATTAATTAATGTATCACTTGCTAACTGTCATTAAAACCTTGTTTACTTGATCCAGTGACAAAGCTAATGAAGAAGATGCATGTCCGTCTAAAACTAATGAATATTTTAAGCACTTTGTTCCTTTAACTTCTTCCTCAGTTGGTTTAATAGGCTGCTGCAGCATTGTGTCGCTCTCTGGGCAGAGCAGCCTCTGGTGACCTGGCACAGAGGCACTGCAGGCACATCAGGCAGGAGGCAGCTCCTGCTGAAAAGTTGGAGGGCGAGGGCAGATTTTCCTCATCACTGGTACATGGCTAAAGCCAGAGATCAGTAATAAATGGGAATGATCTTTTACTAACTGGCATACAAGCCTGACACTATGGAAATAGTCTTATCTCCATAGAATCATAGAATTGCTTGAGTTGGAAGGGACCTTTAAAGGCCGTCTAGTCCTACCCCACTGCAGTGAACAGGGACACCTACAGCTGGATCAGGTTGCTCAGAGCCCTGTCCAGCCTGACCTGGAAGGTCTCCAGCGATGGGGCATCCACCACCTCTCTGGGCAACTAGTTTCAGTGCTTCACCACCCTCATTGTAAATAACTTTTTCCTTACACCTAATCTAAACCTTCCCTCTTTTAGTTTGAAACAGTTTCCCCTTGTCCTATCACAACAGACCCTGCTGAAGAGTCTGTCCCCTTCTTTCTTGTAGCCCCCCTTTAGATACTGAAAGGCCGCTATCAGGTCTCCCCAGAGCCTTTTCTCCAGGCTGAACAGCCCCAACTCTCTCAGCCTGTCCCCACAGGGGAGTTGTGTCCCTCCTCCCACAGGTCCATGTCCCTCGTGTACTGACAACTTCCCATCTGGACACAGCACTCACTCCAGGTGGGGTCTCACCAGCGCAGAGCAGAGGGGCAGGATCACCTCCCTTGCCCTGCTGGCCATGCTTCTTTGGATGCAGCCCAGGATGAGGTTGGCTTTCTGGGCTGCGAGGGCACACTGTTGGCTCATGTCCAGCTTGTCATCCACCAGTATCCCCAAGTCCCTTTTGGCAGGGCTCTGCTCAATCCTTGCATCCCCCAGCTTGTATTGATAGTGGGGGTTGCTGCGACCTAGGTGCAAAACTTTACACTTGTGTAAAAACACAATGGGGAGGTGAGGAGAAGCGATTTAAATGCCATCAGTCACCTCTTTTTTATCATAGCCAGGTTCCTGTCCTGTGCCCATTGTTATGCTCTGATTGTCTTATAGATTATTTCTTTTACCTGTCACACTGTACAGTCTCTTTCAGGTCATTTTGTTGGCATTTCACATGGAGATTCTACTCTGGTCATGTACCTACATGGGATTATTTTCACAAGAATTTAAACTTTTTTTTTTTTTTTTTTTTTTTTTAATAAACACAAAAGTATGTATGTCAAGCAAGATCTCCTACATCCAGTTCTGTACTGTAGCCATGCATATACGATGCAACTCTTACAGCAATCTGACTTCCCTCCCTTTTATTACATTTGTAGACCATTTTAAAACATGCTCTACTACTATTCTCTTCTTCTTTGGTTACCCTCTTCCCTGTCATTTTTTTAAAAAAGTCATGCAGTCATGCAGTCCCTCTCTCAGCCTCATAGAAATTCCTTATTCCTTCTTGAATTATTTCTTTAATAGATTGGAGATTATTTTGAGCCTGGTGGTCAGGCTGGAGGTGTTCTTCACAATATTTGATGGACCTAGAACACCTGAAGGATAATTTCTGTACCACATACCTTTCATCTTGTGGATATCTTTAGTGTTTAGTGCAAATGTCTTCATTAACACAGCTTCTGATGCTTTTTATCTGGTGGAGGTCTCACCACAAATTTTGTACAGGTTTGTGAATATGTAGTGTAGTTGAGTTTGAAAAGAACAACATAAGATGAAACAAGAACAGAGTAGGCTGCTCATTGTCAAGATAGCAATAACAAGTCATACATTTGAATGTCATACATTGAAAAACAGAAAATTTTGTTATTACAGGGATATAAGTATAATGCAGTAATGAACAGGATCTGAAGTACCTGTGCCATATGTCTTGGGCATTGAAAAGTCTGACAAGTTAAAATCACTTGACCCTTTTTGGTGTGTCTCACCAGATAAACCCAGAACTTACATTCAGAGCTGTAGCTGCTCTCGGAATCAAGAAATCAAGCGAAGGTCCAACAAAGCCCGAGTGGCACTCAATCAGACTTTCGTCTGACGGCAATCATACTCTGCTCTCTTCCGAGAGCCTCCCAGCGCTGTGCTTGTATGTGAGGACAGAGACAGCTAATGAGCGACACTGCAGAATTAGGGCTTGAGCTGTAGGAGCATTCAAGGTTTGAACTACAAAGTGGATCACAGGCTATTTCTGCATTTAGTCATTGCTTTCTGAAAGCAGTGTTTTTTATTGTTTTTATACCACTGACTTTCTGTATTCTACTGTGCAGCATTTTTACAAACCTCGAGAATGCTACCAAGATTGCTGTAAGCCAGAATTTGTAGGATTTTTAGATTGAAACTCCGGAGTATTGAGAATTAAAATAATAAAGCGCTTTTCCCTGTGAAGCTTGTCAATATGCATTTAGACAAATCAGTTTGGAAATTTCTTTGCTCATTAATGGAATGGAAAAATTGTTTATAAGTGCTCAGCTTTTCATTAATCTGGGGAATGTACTGTTTTGTTTTGTTTGCATGTCGTCATGACTGCTTTCAGTGAAACAAGTGCAGACCTGATGGGCAGATTTTTAGAGATGTTGTCTATGTACAGTCCCTGGTGGCTTTAAATGGAGCTCTGGCTGTTTGAGAATGGTCGCTTAATCCTTCTTCAGAGACTGATAATTCTGTGGGAAAATGGAAAAAAAGAGACTGGTGTCTTAATATTTACTAGTGGAAAAGAGACTTTAATAGCATTTGTATACACATGCACACACACAAATATGCTGAGAGACTGAAGTGAAAGCCAGTAACACTTTCCTAGGTCCTCCTGGGCGGGCTGTGGAGTGACTCCTTGAGCTGTTCTCCATGGCTTTTGCTATCAGTTGTACCAGCACAGGACACTTCGTGTTGGATTGTTGAAGGTATGAGTTAGTACCCTTGGTCTCTGTCAAATACCACTGACTGACTGCATGGGGCCATGCAGAAGTTCAGGAATGTATGCCTTTTTGTCCTGCTTAAAGAGGAGATTTCCCTACACTTCTACTCCACAAAGCTATGTTCCTGACAACTGGAATGTGAGGAAATGTGAGGATATGTGAGGAAATGTGAGGTAGCTGGAGATGCGGCATGCACTGGTACCTTTCTACATGTGTTATATTCATCCCTCCTGAGTGCAGGGTTTCTTAAAATGTTTGAAAAATACCTTAATATTACCATGATATTAAATCAGATGCGGGTTTTGGAATACTGATAATTCTCCTCTGCAATTAGCTACAATTGAATCTACAGGAGTTTCTGTGTAGTACACTCTGTGGAAGTTTGGCTAGCAAAATTGAAGTGGACTGAAATCTGGCAGGGCAGGAGAATATATTTAATTTCCCTATCACTTCAAACCAAAGAAATTGCTGTAATCACATCACAAAAATGTCTGGGTGATAATCTCATTTGATTTTATGTTAACCCGTCTCTAAATGCATGCTTGTACCTTGCAGATTTCTCTAAGATCAAAATGAAAAATCATTGATTAGAAAAAAAAAAAAATACTATTCTGAATGGCAGTGCACTTCACCTTTCCTATCCATTGTCTATAGATATGTCACGGAAAACTTAATTCTCATACACTGTTAATTCTCTGTTTGGATTTGGCTATCGTTATGGCTCTGATATTTGTGGAACACAGATGATGTGGTGGTAAATGCACATGCATATTTAAACACTATGTGGAATCAACAATACATGGGCACATCTAGAAAAAGATTTTTGTATTGTTTTGAAGCTACTATTGTTATTTTTTTCCTTCTAAGTCTTCCATAGATTAGTGAGACAGCTGAGTGCACTTTTACTCCTAAAAAAGAAGTCCTAGAAGTCCTAGAAAAGCAGTATCAAATCCTGATGAGTGGCACTTGACAAGGTAAACAGCTACCCAACAGAGAGCATGATTAGTGAGGAGTATGCTAGCCTGAAGGTTCGAAGACCAAACTCATTGGAGAACAGCTGGAGAAATGCACAAGGCCCTTTTTCACCTCAATTTCCGTTTTGGAAGCACCGGACACCAATTATTTAACTCGTTGAACAGATGTTTTTGTTTTCAGTGAATGAAAGGTTGATGATGCTCAGGTGTGCACTCATGGGAAGCCATTTCGTTGTGGATGCACAGGGCCATGGAGACGTTCAACTTGCACTTGAATACAGGTGCTTCTGCAGATTGTGGTCCTGCTCCACCAAGTGCTGTGGGAAAGGTCTGGACAGCCAACCTTCAAACACCAGCACCTGCTGCTGGCTGGGCGGCTGGCGGCAGCCTCCCACACGCCTCTCATTGGAGTTGGCTGGTGCCAGGGTAGGTGGATGTGGGCTAATCTAAACACCTTTGTACCCATTCCAAAATGGAAACATCTTTCTTCACACACACAGGCTATTAGAACAAAACAATATGGCTTGTCAAATACCTAACAGTGAGCGTAGGAGTATCAAAAGGAAGTATAGGCAGGAATTAGTTTGAAACCTTTGCCTCTCGAAATGGCATTAAGCCCAGAGAGTACAGGACATGGAAAATGCCGGTGAAAGCCCTTTGAAGTGGTAAGAAAATCTCCTCTGAGCAACTGCTGCCTTAGGATCAGCAAAGGGAAGTCAGAGCCCTGCTGCTGTGGGATGTTGCAAATGTTTCATTTACACTCCAGACTTTACACCCCTTTCTGAATGTGGACAGTCTCTGCTGAGAGCAGCCAGTTAATATTTTGGAAAAGCCTGAACTGCCCGTTTCCATTTACAAATCTCACTCCGATGGCAGGAGTGAGAGGAAGCCAGCCCTACCCACCATTTTTATAGCTCCTTTGTTACTGTTTGCACCAGGAGAGGCTCTGACTCCACTTGGGAAAGCAGCCTGACCTTCTATCTCTGGATTGCATCCTGCAGAATTTCCTTGGTTGTTCCATGAAGGGAAGCTGTTTGTTTAAACAAGGGCTACTTAGTTTAAACAAATACGAATCAATGCCTCCTGTACACCTCACATCTATCATTTACAAAGCATTTTCATCGTAATAGGCTATATATTTTTGAGAGGAGAGATTCTTATTTTATTTAGTTTGAAATATGAGTCTTCAATGCGGTTTAAACATCAGTTAATGAGATGATTATTACAATTATGAAACTCATTTTGTACCATATAAGGTGTTGTTAGAAGGCATTACAAATACTTCTACCCAAGAAGCAATGTAACAACAAAAAAATCTAGTTGGAATACTTGAAAACACCACAGAACTAAGCAAGTTTGCTTCCAATACAAGAAAAGACAAATAGATGTGATACAAAACTCTGCCACTGGGAAGACTCAAGAGATGGCAATGTTGGGACTTTGCAGTAGTAATTAGGAAACAAAAAGTTGTTTTAACAATTTTTTCAAGCACACACGGTAATGAGAAAACTGCACCTCAAACCTCTGGCTGGCTTGAAGGTATTTCATCCTTCCCATCAAGAACAGGATGAGTTTGTTCAGGGAGAAATGAGAGGAACAAGCAAGGCTAAGACAGAGAAGTGGGCTGTCACGTTCTGCCCACTGAAGCCCTGGGTTCCTGACACCTCACCACCTGCCTATTCAAGTAAGATCAAATAAAATTGAATTAGTGCTTGCTATTTTACTAGATTTCATGCTGAAATCCCACAGAGGATTTTATTGGAGCTTGTGTTATTCTTCTTAAGGGTTGGTTGTTTTTTTTTTTTTTTTTCATGCCAGATACTTATTAAAGCTAAAATCAAACCTAATACATCCTAGCAGAGCAACAGCAAAATTATGACGGCATGATGCTCGGAAATGCTGCTTGGAGAAATGTTCCCAACTGTTCATGTATCTTTAAAGCTCATTTATCTGCTTTACACATTTTCTAGGTAGTTATTGACTGTGCTGATTAACACCTTTGTTAGCCTGATTCTCAGGGGCCTCATCGATCACTGACATCAAACTTCCATTGCTACGTCTCAGTTCCGTGTTTATTTCTTGATGACAACTTGTGCTAAATTATCAAAACCGAGTTTCACAAACAATCCAAATGCTCTAATCTAACAAGATATGGTGTCCCTTATTTTTATTTCTATCTAATGAACATATTCAGTATAAATTCCTGGGAAATAAGATAGTTTCAGTATTTTCAACTTTCCTGTTGTTCAAAATCAGGCAGGCATTAGCAAATCAACACATGACAATTTCAATATATAAATTTAATAATGTTTAAATACAGGCTTTATCTAGAGAGTTAGCTGTGAAATTAACAACAAGTTATCTATACATGAAATTATTATGAACTATTTCAAGACAATATTATAAAGGTTTTGTGGATAATAAGACAAAAGAGACAGATGATTGACCATAAATCCTCTTCTCATCGGGAACAGCTGCTAGGTGTGCATACATGTCACAAGACCAGAATAGAGTACTTGAGACCTGTATCACATCCTACCTTTCTCTGAGCTTTCAGCATGGCAGAAGTCTATGGCAGGGCTTGAACTGCCTTTTTTTTTTTTTTTTCTTGAAGAGTGAGTTCAATTTTTATTTTTATTTTCCAGGAAAAATGATTCTATCCATTTGCCTCAGCAGTTCCTGAAGGCTGGAAGGTGATCCAACTGACTTGCATGTTTGAGCCCTGCATGGGAGCTGTAAGATGTGATGTGTATGTTCAGCAGAGCTGACATCTGCATGGTTAGTCTATGGAACGTAAATGCTTAGTGTCATGTCAGACAGCAGCAGAACAACAGAGGGTGGAAGGGTTAGCTGTCTGGTGGCTGTTGTTCTCTGAGAAACCAGGGGTCAGCATGCGCTAGAGCAATAAGCTGCCATTCCCAGAGACTCATGTCTAGAACAAACGAAAGAACTAGCAGAAAGCTGGTTTCTGACACTGGCAATTCCCAGCACAGCGCTGCTGTTTTCACCATCTCACTGGCGAAGCTGGATGAGACGGCAGGTGATGAGACTAAGGGGAGGTGCTGGCCTGGCCTCCTGCTCTCAGTTCATACCTGCCAGCGTCAGTCCTTCTGGAGGCAGGACCAAGACAGGAATCCTCTTTCCCCACAGCTATGGCAATCCTGTAGATGGAGGGAATGTCAGCTTGTCTCCTGCGTAAATGAGGAATTTAGGGGAGCACAGCCTGAGAGGTCTGCCCGGGTTCCTGCAGGCTGCTTTCCACAGGGCCGATTGCTGTCAGAGAACTGGCACACAACTCTACGCGAGGTCAGAGGTGAGCTGAGAACCAACAAGGCACCAGCAGCTCCTGCATGTCATGTAATTGTCACATATCCCAGAGCTGGGCGGGACAATTGGCCTGAGGAATGAGAGAACAAGACACCGAACAATGGATGGCACCGGGCCGCTGGCTTGCTGCCCAGGCACCTGGCAGAGCCCAGCGTTCCTCCTGGTTAACCTGCAAACAGAACGCAGTCTGCTGCTGTTGTGTCATGTGTGAGCAAAGCCCACGCTCTGCTCCTGCTTCAGGGTGCAGGGGTCTTCCTATCGTCTGGGGGCTTCTTGTGCTGCATTGGCTTGGAGTTTAGCTATGGTCTGCAGGTTAAGGTTGTGCTTGGGAACTTGTCTGTAAGTAAGGACAATGCCTCTTCCAGCTTGGGGTGGGAGAGGTTCCTGCTCCATCACGGTGAGCGTGAGCTCCTGCCACAGAGTGGTGCTGAATCCTTCACCGCCGCAGTCTGACCACTGCCCAGGGCATGGTTTGTTAAGGAATTATGTAGCAAGCACAGCTCTCACAGTAGCGTTTGTCTTCTAAAAGAGTCTTCGAAAACCTGTCTAATTTTCTGCCGCATATTTTTTGTATCTTTTTGGACAAAATACTGCAGATTCAAAAAGTTAAGGTACCAGATTAATGAAATTGTTTGTCTTCCTGTGCTTAGGTGCCCCAAGGCTGGGGCAAAGATGCACAAGCTTAAACCATAAATGGGTTTCAGCTCTTTTGGTTTCCTCACCAGTATTGCAATGTCTGCATAGAGAAGATATTTTTTCACTATTCCTTGGTTTGTTTGGAAGTTGGGTGAATACAAACAACTCAGATTTCCTTTTATAAAAACATTTCTCACAAATTGCCTGGATAAAAATAAATGCTGGGGAATACGAGGATTTTGCTTAGAAAATAAAAAGCAACAGATTATTACTTTTCCAGTTATGAATTTTACACCAACATCGTGGTTTGGGATCATGTGCTGACACTCAAGTGGCATGGCTTGACTCTCAAAGGTGTACATCCATGTACATAAAGGTCTTTCCTGGACTGAGAGCATACAGCTTTCAGTTTTCTAATATCCTCTGGAAGTGAAATAAACTGCTACCCCAGAGCTGGAACTCATATGAAACCAAGTTTTTAAGGAGAAGCAGGACAGAGAAGAGAAAAACAGATTTTTCTTCACTGTGAATCAGTTTCTAAAGTCTCTTGCCCCCTGAGGAAGGTGAGTGAAGCTCTTTATAATGTGCTGCCATTAACAGCTAACTTTCTTGTTGTATCTTATGTGATGAAATGTGCACTGCTGAGGCTGGAACTGCAGATTCCTTTCCCTCATGATTCCCAAGGAATATTGGGCTGCAGTTTTGAGTTTCTTAGGCAAACATACTGTAAGAGACAGGGCAAAAGAAAAGTTACATTCAAGATACTTTAATGTGCCCCCATAGATGACTACCACTGGAAAAGAGAGAACGAAATAAAGCCGAATTTTTTTTTCTAATGAGGCCTTTAAAGAGACACTTGAAGAAACACACTTAAAGAGTCTCATTCCTTGACAATGTGCCTCTAGAAGTAGAATTTGCCTCCTGAGACTTCAATAATTTCAAAAAATCAGTCATACCATTAAAAATATCCCACAAGATCACGCCTGGAATGACTATCAGAAGAGACTGATTGATTACTGCTGCAGCTGCTATACTTGCTAAGTGTGCGCAAAGTCCACAGGGGTCTACAGAGCAGATGATCCTAAAGAAAACCCGATTAACGTATCCAGTCTGCCTGGTGTACTTATGTCTTGTGTGCATGTGTGTTTTGGGAAGATGCAAGGTGTCTGTTTTGTTACTGCTGCTACGCTTCAACACCTGCTTCTGTCGCACTGCCTCCTCCCCAGTGTGCGAGCAGCGTGGTGGGCATGTCCATAGCAGGTATGGCCTCCAGAGACATCACATCCAGCTACCTACATCAGTGTAGGCCCTCGGATTGCCCCGTTTGTGCTTTTGATGCAGACTTTTTGGTAAACTGCCTTCAGTAAAGGACTATTCGAAGAAAAAGGTCTTTAGACAAGATGCGGGACAAGATACTGTGAGAGACGTATGCATTACATACAGTACTTGCTACTGTGCGGCGGTTATTGCACTACCACAGTAGTGTGAGGGAATTATATTTTAAGCCGTGCCTTCCATCCCTCCCAGCTCCCCACATTAGTCTCCTTGCTGGGGGGAGAGCTGGCCCTGCCCTGTCCCTTCCTGTCTTCTCCCGAGAGCTGTGGCATGGGAAGGCCTGCCCAGGGGCACCACAAAGGACAGGAACTTCGACAGTTTTGTGCATAATGTTGTAATTAGTATTTATACAACTAACAGAAGCTCATGCCAGCAGACCTATTGAATGTTGGGTGAGCTGCAAGGGCAAATAGTTCAGGACAACTTTTATACCCTGATACGAGCAAAACTCTGTCCTCCCTCATCATCTTTCTGATTTTTGATATTCAGCAGGCTGTGGGCCATGTTCTGCTCTTAACTGTACCACAAATAAATAAATCACCAGCTCCAGCGCAGCGTGAGCTGCAAACAGAGAGATGGGCTCTGCACTGGCCCCATGGACAGAACATCCGCCTGCAGCCTCCCTCTGTGCCAGGGACATGGGCTCTTGGCCACGTCAGTGTAGGGATGTTTTGGCTTCAGACCATTTCCATACAGAGCTGTGGCAATGCCTGGGGCAGCACAAGAGCACTTTCTCTTTCTTCTTCATGCAGCTCTTTTGTCTGGATGTTGTCCCCCAGCCCTGCAGCCAGCCCCCCAGGAGGAGGGATGCTCCCAGGGCCATGGCATCAACCTCTGCGTAAGAGCTTCAAAGCAAATGCTTTGGTCAAACCAACACCACTGCTGTGTTACCATTACCATTTCCAAAGCCTCAAATTCTAGTGGGAATTGCTCTATATTGCAGACTACCATTGACGATGTCTTAGGTAGAGAATTGATAATGTCTCGTAAAGCATTTCAGGGTGTTCAGTGGGCAGTCTGCCTGGGAACACCCTCTCACATAGTACATCAGATCTTCCCTGGACCTGTGGGGTAATGGCACTTTATTACGCTTTCTCCTCCATGGAAATCTGCATTTATTGTATTATCTATAATTTAGAAGATTCTCATAATCATTAGAAACATGTCTGAATATAGCGTAAGGGTTATTTACAGGTTTCAGAGTGGGGTTGTATCTTTAAGATGGAAAGTTCTTTACATTCCCCTCATAAATTAAGCAAAGCCAAATTTCTAGCCCATTCTAACTGCTTGCCATCTCCAGGGCTATTGCAGAGTTGGTCCAGAAAGAACAATTTTTGTAAAAGGATTTGGGGGATACTTAAGGTATTAAGCAAAACTTGTAGAGTCACCATTTTGTATGTATCATAGATAGACAGTTATTGGAAGACTCCATCACTTGCAACTAAAGGTTAGAAAGATGGAAAAAAACCACACATACCAAGGTAACAGATGCAACAAGAAATATTGGTTAGGCTTGGTTAGGCTTCCAACTACCCTGAATGCCTGAACCCAGACACCTGAAATGGCATCATATAGTGAAGTGAAACTTCGCATGTTGCAGAGACAGCCAGTTTAGGAGGTGCGAAATTGAAATTCTGGCTATTATTGAAAACCTGTGTCCAAGGTGCTTCTGGGATGATGAACAACACGAAGATGGTTTGTAACAGCCTGGTTATCTTTGAAGCCAAATTTTATTTAACTAACCAAAAACAAACAAGAACAAACAAACAAATGAACAAAAAAACCCCAAAGACAATTTAGTAAATAGCAATACTAAAGTCAGCCTGATACTTGTTCTTCATCTTGTGGGAAAACTGTCCGTAGAGACACATGGAAACCTGCTATTGGAGTTAATGTGAAGATGAAATTTTTAGCTGCAGTCCTTGTTAATGATACACAACTGCTACTGCTGCACTGTATGACAAAAAAAAAAAAAAAAAAAAAAA